>CALSCP010001894.1:8983-36882 GCA_943704425.1 Ministeria vibrans ATCC 50519
ACTGAATTACTAACTTCTTACTAACGTTCTTCACATGGTATTACATCACTAGTGCGCTTCGAATCCTTGTGTGAATGGAGGAACGTGCAGTGAGTCCACAGTAGGCACATTTACATGTGCATGTGAGAGTGGCTTCACAGGTCCAGTGTGTGCCCAGGAGACCAACGAGTGTGCCTCATTCCCATGTGCCAATGGGGGGACGTGCGTCGATAATATCGGCTCCTTTTCGTGTCTGTGTCGCAATGGTTTTACCAGTCAACTGTGTGAGTTGGACATCAACGAGGTGACGATAAGACATTGAATATATATTAATAATAATAATAAGAAGAAGAAGAAGAATACAACCCATTTATTAAAATAATAATATTTTTAGTGCGCTTCTTCTCCGTGCGAGAATGGAGCGACTTGTTCCGAAGTGGACCCATTCTCTGAGTCGCATTCTTCTCTCTACACCTGCGACTGTGCCATTGGATTTACTGGAATGCACTGTGAGACAGACACGGACGAGTGTCAGCCGGAGCCGTGTCGCAATGGTGGTGTGTGCTCTCAAGGGGGACAACCGGGTACCTTTGTGTGTGCGTGTCTGTCAGGCTGGACCGGTCTCATATGCAATGACAATGTGGACGAGTGCCAGTCGAGCCCCTGTCAGTCGGGAGCAACGTGTGTCGACGGTGCGAACGCGTTTACTTGTGACTGCTCCGCAGGGTTCATGGGTGACCTTTGTTCAATTGACATCAATGAATGCGCATCGAGCCCCTGCGCCAATGCAGGCGAGTGCACCGATGGCGTTGCGGGCTTCACTTGCGCGTGTCCATCGGGTTTTACTGGAGCTCTTTGTTCTATCAATATTAATGAGTGTGCGTCAACACCCTGTGCCAATGGTGCCACGTGCCACGATGACATTGCGAGCTTCAGCTGTGTGTGTGTCGTCGGCTTCACTGGCGCGCTGTGCGACGAAAACATTAACGAATGTTTGTCTAGCCCCTGTGCCAACGAGGGCACGTGCACGGACGGCATGAATACATTCACTTGTGTCTGTGCCCCTGGCTTTACTGGTGATCTCTGTTCTATTGGCATTGATGAATGTTCATCAAGTCCCTGCGTGAACGGAGGCACATGCTCCGACGCAATCGCTGGATTTTCTTGCTCGTGTGTGCCGGGATTCACTGGAGCATTTTGTTCCATCAATATTAATGAGTGTGCGTCGACACCCTGTGTCAATGGCGCCACCTGTTACGACGGCATTTCAACCTTCAGTTGCATGTGTGTTGCCGGTTACACTGGTGCACTGTGCGAAGAGAATATCAACGAGTGCGCTTCATCCCCGTGCGCCAATGAAGGCACGTGTACAGAGGGAGTGAACGTGTACTCCTGCGTGTGCGCTTCCGGTTTCACAGGTAGCCTCTGCACCGACAACATTGACGAGTGTGCCTCAAATCCGTGTGCCAATGGCGCGACGTGTCACGACGGCGCTGCCACTTTTACCTGTACCTGTCCCAGTGGCTACTTTGGCAGCGTGTGTGACGCGGACGTCGATGAGTGTGCCTCAAGTCCATGTCGGACGGGCGCCACCTGTAACAATGACGCCAATGGGTACACGTGCGAGTGTGAGCCAGGCTTTACAGGGTCTCGCTGCAATGTCGACCTCGACGAGTGTGCTTCGTTTCCCTGCCTCAACGGTGGTACTTGCGCCGACAACATCGACGATTTTTCGTGCATTTGTCTGCCAGGGTACACCGGTCCGATATGTGCGACGGACATTGACGAGTGCGCTTCAACACCCTGTGCCAATGGCGCGACCTGTCGAGACGGCATTGCCTCGTTTGCCTGCGACTGTGCCGCTGGCTATTTTGGCACTCTCTGCTTGGGTAACACTGACGAGTGTGCGTCGTCTCCCTGTGTGAATGGTGCAGTGTGTGCCGACGGTGCCGGTAGTTACATATGTACATGTGCAGTGGGTTTCACGGGAGTTCACTGTGACAGCCCCATAAACGAGTGTGCTTCCGCTCCCTGCGCCAATGGCGCCAGCTGTCACGACGCCTCAAACTCATTTACGTGCGACTGCGCCGCGGGATTTACAGGTGTTCGTTGTACCCAAGACATTGACGAGTGTATCTCGCAGCCGTGCTCCAATGGCGCAACCTGCTCCGATCTCCTCAATGGGTTCACCTGCGTCTGTCCAGCAGGCTTCACCGACACACAGTGTGCCACGGAAGTGAATGAGTGCGATTCGTCTCCCTGTGACAATGGTGCCACGTGCACGGACCAAATATCCAGCACCGACTACTCGTGTCACTGCAACGCTGGATTCACTGGAGCCCATTGCTCCGAAATTATCGATGAAGTAAAAAAAAAAAAACAATCGTTTTTCCCCTTTTTATATTACTCACTCACTTGTATCTTTCTGTAGTGCTCTTCAAGTCCCTGTCAAAACGGCGGTGTCTGTGCGCCCGTAAAAGAAAACACATTCACATGTGTGTGTACAGCGGGATTCACAGGGGATGCGTGCGCGGACGACGTTGATGAGTGTGCATCGTCACCGTGTGCCAACGGAGGGCTGTGCGTGTCGTCGGGGCTGGCGGGTGCTGCGCCCGTGTGCCAGTGTAGCAATGGATGGAGTGGTGTCAACTGTGAGAAGGATGTGGCTGAGCCTCAGAGCACGGTACGGAGCTTTGACCATTCAACCGACGCGAATCGGCGCATGTTCAATGTGACCCTGACTGTCGAGTGGAATGAGTGTGTGACAGGACCCTCGACACCTCTGGCAGTTCCCGCGGGTGTGGTCATCACATTTAGTGAGCAAAAAAGTTCAGGCTGCCTCCAAGGCACCACTTTGTGGACGTACAGTGTGCGTGCGAGCGACTGCAATGTCAACACGCTGACCATTCCTGCAGGGAGTGTGACGGATCTAAGCGGCAACGCAAATTCGGATGAGGTACTTGTGGGCTGGTCGCACTCCTGTGCCGTTCTCAGTGGAGTGGGTGCTGGTTCGGGCAGTGGAACAGGCAGCAACGCGAGCAGCGGGATGATTGCAGGCGTTGTCATTATGCTCCTGTTGTGCTCGGCGCTTGTGGTCCTTTTGGCCTACGCGTGGCAGCAGAAGCGACGCAAACAGCGACAGATTGCACCCACGACAGTCGATGAGCATTTCAACGGAGGCACTGGCAGTGGTCAACCATCACATATACATGGTCTACCCACCGAAGTGTGGGAGGAAGAAGATACACTCGAGGCAGACGGTGGAGGTGCCGGTGAACAACTTCAGAAGCGTGTCATTGAACCTATTGCGGAGGAAACGATTGTGCCTGTTCTACCTGAGCCCAACCATCACATTAGCACAGCCATTTCTGAGGCAGCGCTACCCCTGACAAGTCGACCAGGCACGGCCACAAGCACTACCAGGCCTTTATCCTCGCATCAACGCCAGCTCGCATCGCCGTTGCGCCGTAAACGTTCGTCGCTGTGGCAAGACGCGCTCGTCGGACGCAATCCCAATGACCAGAACATTCCACCCTCCACAACAACAACAACAACAACAACAACAACTCCAGGAGACGAAACGTACAGTATTGCCGACCAGTCTTTTCACAGCGCCCTCTCCATGACCAGTCCCATCGGCAGCCCTCGCAAGCGCCGCATCGCATCGCCCGAGCAGAAATCGCGGCGAGCCGCAGAGAAAGGAGACTCCAAAGGTGAGTCTAGTCGACGCAATCCTCCTCGAGTGGTCCTCTTCAATCACTCTCATCACGTCCCTTCAATCGGCTCCAGCCACCCCGCATTTGCTTCAGAGCACCACTCAGTCAGTAATGTATAAAGAATATTATTATGAATAAAAATTTAATTATTATTATTATAATTATTATTATTATTATCGGATAAACTTTTTTGTCTTCGCACAAGTTCGTTTATTGTGTTGATCTTCTCTCATAATTGATTGTTGCACACGCACGCACACACACGCACACATTACCAACCACCAAGGACCTCCTTTCCCCACTGGATAATCTGCTCACTCGAGGCTGCGTCGTGAATAGTGGTACCTGTGTCCAGTCCAAACTTCTCAAAGTCGGCAAAATCGTACACTTTTCCATTGCAGTGCACCTATTAAAATTCAGACACTTGGGGCGTCAGTCACTTTTTCGTGACGTTTTAGTTCATGCCTTGACGTCCTTGTTGGGAACATAGATCTGGTTGTTTCCAAGAGTGAGGGACCAGTCTGAGGAATTTTGGGGGTTGCAACGGCCGTTGATGTTGAGGTAGACATCGCCTGGATTGGTCAGGATGCACTTGCACCCCGAGTACTCCTCATTGTACTCTGCAATAAAAAGAGAGGAGCAGTGTGAGAGTGAACAAATGAACTGCGAGCAATCAAATGAATAGATTTGGGTGGGTGTGTGTGTGTGAGAGAGAGGAGGGAGAAAAAACAAAGTGATAGAGAGAGAGAGGAGGGAGAAAGAAACAAAGTGATAGAGAGAAAGAAACAAAGTGATAGAGAGAGAGAGAAACAAAGTGATAGAGAGAAAGAAACAAAGTGATAGAGAGAAAGAAACAAAGTGATAGAGAGAAAGAAACAAAGTGATAAAAAGAAAGAAACAAAGTGATAGAGAGAGTGTGTGTGTGCTGAGTGTGTGCTTAGTGTGTCTTTACTTCCGCCCGGAATCGGCATGTCAATCTGAAGACACTTCGAACCGTACACCTGCAAAATAAGGATAGTGAGTGCCTGCGCATATCAGAGATACCCTTCATACCTGAGAATAGGCATTGACGTTGTTCTGGCTGATTTTGGAGTGGGAGTTAAAGTCGCCCTTGTGACCACCAAAGACAAAGAAGTTGCTGGACATGACATAGTAGGAGGAACCGTCGTCGTTGTCGACACAGCCGCCATTGGCACCGCCACCGGCAACCCAGTAGTTCTGGTGAATGGTGTTGTTAAGCGGAACAAGTGAGGGAGTGCCTATGAATATGAATGGGTGAGTGAGTCACTGTATGTTAGGTCAAAAGGAAGAGTGTGTGAGGTGTACCGTCACGAACAGTGGTGAGGAATGGCTGACGATCCCACGAATTGAAAGGACTAAACCCAAAGAAATACAGGACAGAATTATCACAAAAATGAGCATAATACGTAAAATATGTAAATTGAGTCGTATGGCAGTGTACCCGTGATCTTGCGATTCGCGACAAGAATTGAACATGAGCGACTCAACAAATGTGTTGTTTCCGCCAAATCCGTCGTTCACATTGACTCCAGCGCGAGGGCTAAGCACACACAAATAAAGATAAGAAAGACGAAACAAAGACAGACAGACAGAAACAGAAACAATTACAGAGACAGAGACAGAGTGGGTGTACCCGTTGAAGAAGATATTATGCTTCCAAAAGGTTGATGCAGACTTGGCCTGGAACCAAGCAGACGACTGCTTCTCGTGCAGACCAAGTTCGTGGAAGAAGTTGTTGGTCAGACTGGTTCCCTCGGGATGGTTCCCAGTGGTACCTGTTACAATGGGAAAGCATAGAATAATAAAGTGAAAGAGAGAGAAAAATATAAAGTGCACAAAATGAGATTATTGAGATGAATGAAGAGGACGAAGGGATGGAGCGAGCACAAAATGTGAGAAGACCCAGAGATAGAGAATAAACGTACCGTCCATGTTGTTCGTGTAGCCCCACGACGCAATGGCACTGTCACCAATGTACAGGAATTCATTTTTATCAATGACAAACTCACGCTGAAAGCCACTGAGGAACAAGGCATTGCCATCAACGCGAAGGAAGAAACACCCAGCGACAGTCGACCTAACAAAAGTATAAACAAACAAAAGAGAAACGTAGGAGCACATGAGTATTCCACACACACACACACACACACACACACACGCATATATATATATATATATATATACTTGGCTTCTTTCTCCCTTCTCTCTCTCACACACATTCCCTCTTTATCAATTTGACAAACAAAGTACCCGATTGTTCCCTCAAAAAAGAGAGCACCGGCGCGCTGGAGACCCCAGTCACCGCCCGAGGGCATTCCATGGGGGTCCAAGTAAGTGTATGTCGCATCGCGGAAGGAGAGTCCTTGAAGAGAAATGTCGCGCACTGGATACTCTTGAGTGCTATAGAGAAAGAGAAGCAGAGAGTTATGTCACACACAGATCTCATCATAATTAATTTATGGTCCTTTCTCTTTGTCTGTGTTGCTCATACCCAACTACCGAGATGAGTGTCTTCAGGTTCGTCGTCACAAACTGCATATCGGACGGAGGGGCGCCCGTGCCATTGTAGTTGAAGTACAGATAGCCGGTCTCGGTGTCGTAGAAAAACTCATTAGCCGCATCAAGTTCCTCAAAAATGTTCTCAACAAACTATAAAGCAACGCACAAGGAGAAAGAAAGTGTCACATATGTCGCCCCACACAATCACAATCGAGTACCCATTCAGCTCCATTGTCGTTTCCACGTGCGCCTTGGAAACCACCGAGCGTCCACTTGAGGGTCTGCGTCGCAGGGACATGGTCATCCACTAGAAACATCCAGGACGCCCTATCCAGCAAGACCAAAAGAGAGAGAGTGAAAGAGAGTGGGAGAGAAACAAGTGGTAGAGATAGAGAGAAAAAAAAACAAGTGATAGGAGAGAGAGAGAGAACGACGTTGTAGGGCAAGAAGGAAAACCACACTATCACACTGACGCGCTTAGACACGCACAAACACACACACACACACACACTCTCTCTCTCTCTCTCTCTCTCTCTCTCTCTCTCTATCACTTTGTTTCTTTCTCCCTCCTCTCTCTCTATCACTTTGTTTCTTTCTCTCTCTATCACTTTCTCTCTCTCTCTCTCTCTCTCTCTCTCTCTCTCTCTCTCTCTCTCTCTCTCTCTCTCTCTCTCTCTCTCTCTCTCTCTCTCTCTCTCTCTCTCTCTCTTTCCCTCTTTTTTTGATATTGCGGTGTTGCTTTACCTGCGTGAGAACAGCGACAGGGTTCTCCACTTGAATGGAGAAAAAGTCGAGAATGCTGTTGAGCTCGTTCTTCTCCTTGCTCACCAGGTGCCGTGTCTCGCCATTGCACATGCGATAGCTCGACGAGCCATTGGAGCGAATGGTGCGTTCGATAATCACCGACGAACCATAGACATCATACTTAAAGGGCTCCAGACCTTTGTTGCTCAACCAAATGCGTACCACCGCTTTCCTAATAGATGAAAAACATAAAAGGCGTTTTAATTTGGATAATAATAACAATAATTATGTAATTATTATTATTAATAAGAATAAAATAATAATAATAATAATAAGAAAAATAATAATAATAATAATAATAGTAATAATAATAATAATAATAGTAATAATAATAATAAATAAAACCTTGAGAAGGAAACATTTCTTATTACTATAGAAAGCATGTCAAAATAAAGAACAAAAATGTCTCTCTTTTTTCTTCTTACTCTTTTCCCCTCTTGATCAAATCTTTCATGGCTGTGCCTCGTCCCGTCGTCGTTGTCTTTCCCCCGAGACACACAACAATCGCGGTCAAAATGGACGATTTTCCGCCTAGAGTTACGGGGGGAAATAAGGAGTATTGTGTGAAAAAGGTGCAGCAAAACACGCTCAAGTTTATCGTACTGCCGTTGTTGCCTGTCACAAAATTGACTCGCTCGCCAAATGTAATGGAGTAGGCGTGGTGACACATAAAGTCTTCGAGCTCCACTGTTTCAATGAGTCCACACTTTTTCGTCTCATCAACCGTCTCCTACACGGGCAAAACATAAATCAACATACAAAACAGTACATGTCAGTCTTCACACACCACACACACATACACACACACACCACAAAGACAAAACACACACACACACACACACACACAAACACACCGCAAAGACATGAACATAACACAGCACATACGCACGTACCATCATGTCTCGCATCTCCTGCGTCACTCCTTGGACCATCATGTCTTCGCCTGCATCTCCTTCACCAACAGCATCCTCGTCGTTCTCCTGCTCTTCCACTTCTCGATGCTTCCTCTTCTTGCCCGCTCTCTCAGCGCGCCGTGCTTTCTTCGTCTTGCGTTGCCTCTCCGCTTCGTCTTCCTCTTCCTCCTCCTCTTCGTCTTCCTCCTCCTGCTCCTCCTGCTCCTCCTGGCCGTTCTCGTCGCCCGAGACGCCTTCTACATCCACATCGGAAGTGTCTTCAGTCGCGTTCCTGTCTTTCGTTGCGCTTCGCTTCCGCTTCTTTGACGTCGCCGGAGCGTCGCTCAGCTCCATCGGCTCAATCTCGGGGAACATGTCCTCGTCATTGACCGTTGATGACTTGCGCGGCATCTCCCTAAGCGCAAGTTCCAGGTTGGTCAAACGGTTTTTCGTTTGTTTCATTTTCGTCTCGTTCGTTGTACCGAAAGTTTCTTAGTACGTCGTGTTTTATGATAGCTCCCAACCGTTAACCGTACAATCAGAGGCGGTCAGCACAAAAAAAAATTCAATCTTCAAATGAGTAATGAGTTGTTTTATATTTGCGCGCCACTTTTGAAAAAAAAATCGCAACTGCCTTTGAGCCATCATCCGTCCGCCAAAAGGCAAAAATCAAAATTAAATCTTTTCCCTGTGCCTGTCTGGTTCCAGTCCCTCGCCTGCCCTTCGTGTGCGCACTTACTCAGGTTGGTTTCTCGGGACATGATGGCTTGGCTTGTGCCCGACGACGGCGGTGCTTCGGAACGCAACACCTCACCAGGGGCGACGCCGTCCTCAACAACCACGCCGCCCTCTGCTCTACTATCGCTCTCTTCGGGTCCTTTGTCGTCTCGCTCGTCTTCGAGTGTCCGCAACGACTCAACGGCCGCTATCAAAGGCACTCTGTCTGGCGCGCAAACTGCAATTCCTGTTGATGAAAACTCAACGGACGCTCCGCCCGAAACACCACCCATCGTCATCGCTGCTGCCACCCCCGCAGGCACCAATGACACAGCGTCGACAAGCGAGGGTGTCGTAGCCGCCGATGCGACGACCCCGTCAACGCCTCCTTCGACGCGATCCGAACCGACTGTCCATCTTGTTGACTCGCCACCTCCCGCATCTCCTCAACACACGACCCCTGTTATTGCTCCGCTGCTCATCGACGACACGACTACAACTGCAGAGACGGTTGGGAACGACGAAGCGACTGCATCTACTCCACCGCCACAGTCGCTCGCTCTCGCCGTCCTTTCTGACCAGGACAATGCCCCAGCGTCGTCAGTCGAACCAATTCCTGTCGAAACACCCTCACCCTGTCGTCGTTCCAGTCGCGCACGGCACGCTCCCGATCACTTCTTAGTTGCCGAAAACCTCCATCCGTTCTTTGTCAACAAAAAGAAACTCAAAGGTGCGTCAGAGGAGGTGGCGCGTAGTAGTCCACACCACTCACACTCACTCTCACACACACACTAAACATTAACACACGCTAAAACATTTACACACATTAAGCACTCACTCTCCCACACACCCACTACTCACACACTGATCATCATATTTGTAGAGGCCGAAGAAGCACGCGCTGAGTCGGCGCGCAACACTGAGGAAAAGCGCAAGAAAAAAGAAGAAAGATTGAAGAAGAAAAGGGAGCGCGAGAATGAGACGGAGGAGGAAAGACTGGAGCGCAAAAGACTCAAGAAGGAGGCAAAACGCCAGGCAAAGATGGAGGCTAAGCGCGCCCTCAAACAAGCCAAGGCGCAGAGCATCTCCTCATCAACAACCACCACTGACACCTCTTGTGCGGCAACGTCGGACGTTACTGCTGCTGCTGCATCGTCAGTGTCCCCCTCAGACGCGTCCGATGTGTCTGCTGTCGCTGACTTCTTCTTGTCCGCTTCACAGCGACGCATCAAACGCGAAATTCAGGCGCGCAAAGAGATCCAAGAGAAGCGCAAAGAGACGGCCGAGTGGGAGCGCCAGGCAAGACTGCACCACGGCGAGGCAACCACCGTGAGCATCACACAAATGCTGAAGAAGCACACGACGGCCGTCGAATCGGCCGCCCAAACAGGCATTGAAGGCTCCCTTGTGGTCACGCTCGATCTCAACACGCTCAACCCCGCCCCCTGGCCAAACCGTGCCTGGTGTGCCGTCCCTCCACCCTGTCCACCGCTGCCTGTTCCCGCTACCTCAAGCATCATGCGCTTTCGTACCGTCGCTGAGGAGTCGCCAGCACCTCTCACCTGGGAGTCGCGTCTCGCCAATGTGGACAAGGCTGCGCGTGCACTCTGCCGAGCCTCCTCAGTGACCGATCCTGTTCTCATTGGTGACGAACTCGACGTCGAGACGGAGCTCAAGGACATTGCACTGGCACATGGGCAGGACATGGTGCGCGTGCGTAATCTCTACGAGTCGCTTTTGGTCAAGAGTCGTGCTGCGGAACAACAGGTCTGGACCGAACAGTTCCGTCCCTCGACGAGCTTGCAGATTGTGGGCAACCGGTCGACATTTGATTTTGTGCGACGCTGGATGCGCGAGTGGAAGACTCAGTTGGTCGGTGGCGGTACCGGCGCTCCCAACATCGACGAGAGCGAAACATGCCGCAATAGTACAACCGTCACCACGTCGGCTGGTGCGTCCCGCCGCGCGTCATCCTCTTCGCGCCGTACGACCTCATTCAGTCCGTTGGACACGCGCGAGTATGAGGACTTTGGTGATTTTGTTGAGGACGACGATGTGTTTGTTCGACGTGGCGGTCGACGAGGCGTGCACGACGAGTGGGGGGATTTCATTGATGATGACGAAGACGACGAAGACTACGAGTACGAGGGCTCAAGCGACTCCGAGTCGGGTGGTGGTGCCAAAACCGCAATGCGCGATGTGCTGTGCAACTCGTTGCTGCTGGTGGGTGCGCCGGGCGTTGGCAAAACCAGCTGTGTTCACGCGTGTGCCGAAGAGCTCGGCTATCGCGTGCTCGAGGTGAACGCTGGCTCATTGCGATCGGGTCGCCAGCTTGCTATGGTCGTGGGCGAGTCGACTCTCTCGCACCAGGTTGGTCGGTGGCTCACGCAGCCCAAATTGTCGGCGCCAGCCGCGACAAGCCCTGGGGAGGCGGCGGCTCAACCGAACAGTGAGAACACAAAGAAGAAGAGCAGGAAAAAGAAGGGTAAGAAGAAGAGTAAGAGACGGGAGAGGGCGATGGAGGAAGATGACGAAGAGCCCCTGACAATCGACTGTGACGTCGACGAGTGTGGCGACGACAATGGCGTTTCTACCCGAGTGACTCGACGATCACGCCGAGCCACGAGAGGCGTTGCTGCTGACCGTGATGAAGACGAGGAGTATGACTTTGTTGTGGAGTCAGAGGAGGACGAGGACGAGGAGGAGGTTGTCGAGCGCAAGAGAAGGAAGAAGAATGCAAAGAGGAAACGCAAGGCGTCCGTCCTGGACGATGATGGCGACGAAGGTGAAGAGAAAATGGAAGTTTGCGTTGGGGTGGCCAGCACGACGGAGAGGAAGAAGCAAAAGAAGTCAAAGGAGGCCATGCTGGCGGATCAGGTGGTTGCTGAGCGAACGGTTGCAAGCAACAACACGACAGTCGCGCCCAAGGTGCGCACCATCACCGATATGTTCCGTCCCAAAGGTGCTCCGGTGCCTGCTGCAAGTTTGACGAACGAAAAGACTTTGACATCTACGGGTAAGGGCAAGGGCAAGGCGGCGCCCGAGGGTGAGATGAAAGTGCGCTCGGTGCTCAGCATGTTTGGTGGGGACGCTGCGAAGAAGACTTCGCCAGCCACTCGTATGCCTGCCTCGACCACAACAAGCAGTGTGGACGTGGTGGATCTGGTAGACGTGACGGGCTCGGCGAGCGTCGGCACAGCTTCGGTGGTGCTCATTGATGAAGTTGACAATCTGTTTGACGACGACAAGGGCTTCTGGGCGGCCATGAGTGCCATCATGCACTCCTCCAAGCGCCCCATTGTGTTTACGAGTAATGCAATGTCGCACCTTGAATCTCGTTCACCTTATCTGCGACGCCACCTTGCCCGTCCCGGCGTCGACGACCTCTCCGCCTATTTGCGTCTCGTTTGCCTCGCTGCCGCCCAAGTCTCCATCTCTGCCGAGCCTCTGCGTCTTCTTGTCCGTAACATGCGTTGTGATGTTCGTGCTCTCCTTCTCCGCATGCAATGGATCTGCGAAAGTGTCCACAAACCTTTTTCGTACGAAGCTAGAAAATAATTATTATCACCAATAATACTAATAATACTAATAACAATAATCTTTCCACTCTTCATTATTATTATTATTATAATTATTCCTAATGACTTTATTGTTTGTCTTTTTTTTTCTTTCTTTTTTGTAGACGTTTGGGCGATAAAGAATTAGGAGGCGATACCATGGGAAATGCATTGGGCACATGGGTGTATGCGCCTGTGCAAGCACAGCAAGAATTGGTGGAGCGCAAGGCACGCTGCTTGAGTGAACTACACGAGACAGGCTCGCGTGTAGTCGGTGTCAATATGGCTCGCCGTGTCCAGACACTGGACGACGATGACGACGATGACGACGATGTGGTGTCGGTGCCCAGTGAGCGGGAACAACTGAACACCCTCGAGCATTTGAGCATGCTCAGTGACATGCAGAGCGTCATTGATATGGGTGAGACAGTGCGCCTGGGAGACGTGGCGCGGCGTGGCACAGTTGAGCGCGAGAGTGCCTCTCTGCTCGACATATGGGGACTGGCCGACGTGCTTTCAGTTGAGCTGGTTTTGCAAGCCAACGCGACAACGTCCCACCCCACGCCGACTGCTCACTCGCAGTCGTCCACTTCGCTTCTTGCTGACGATGGCCTTCTCGAAACTCAGTAAGTCAGGGAAAAAAAGGAATATCAAAACATAAAAACAAAACAACCCAAAACAAACAAAACGAAACAAACCCCCTCAAAAGACTATTCAAACTAAATGTGTGTGCGTTTAGGAGCGCTCGATTCCGTGACTTCTATGCAGCGTCGGGTGCGCGTCTTCCCGAGAGTGTCCGTCGCGCAAGCTTGTGCATGGACTATGTGCCGTGGATGCGCTCCATGAACCGAGCGAGCCTCGAGCTGAGAGATGTCGGACGACGCAAACGTAGATTCACGCACTACCTCAACAAACTGTATTTTGACAACATGGAACTCGATACGCTCTCGTTTGAGTTTGAATGAACGGCCATCACTTGTATAAAATCAATTCAATTTTTCTTTTTTTACAATTTGATGAGCGATAATCGCGTTGAGCATTCGAAAGTCTGAGAAACGACAACCAACCAATTGCACGGCGACTGGAAGAGGGCCGTAGGAGGAGGGTGCAGTGACATTAGGGAGGGGCGCAGTGACAACGGGCGAGCCTGTGACGGAGAAAGGCGTAACGTGCTCCAGCATGACCCGCCAGTAGGGAAGCTCGTGCTCTTGGCCGTTTACTTGCATCGCAACGGGTCCATTGGATGGGTTATGTGGGAAGGGGAGGACACCCGTGACAGGAAGCGCCCACAGATGAAGGGTCTCGTCGAGGTCATTGCCGTTGTCGGCGTCAGTGGGCGACAGAAATGAGTCCATGACAGAGGCAGCCTCTTGCTGGACCCGGCGCGCACTTGCCAGTTCCTCTGCAGTGCACGCAGGTGTATCGTTGTTGCTCGGCTCAAAGGCTGTGCGGGCAAGAACACCGTGGGCCTTGGCAAGGGCTTTCAGGGGCAGCGACGGACCTGAGAAGTCGGACACAATTTCCACCCTATCATTGTTGGCAAGTCCCTCGGCCCAGTCGGTGATTGCCGTGCGAATGCGATCGTCCACCAAGGCGCCAGGCAAGTGAGTAGATACAAATATCTTCAGAAATTTGGGTTGGTCTTTCGGGAGAGAAGGGAGTGAAAAGGCCGTCATAAACCGTCGCAGAGTGTCGAGATCGGAGGCAATAGGGCCCATCGTAGTGTACGAAGATGCAAGTCGTGGCACGTGCCCTGTCGAAGGCAGCACGCCCGCCGTCGGTCGCAAACTGTACACTCCGCAGAAGGCGGCGGGTATCCTCAGCGATCCCGCCAGGTCTGAACCGAGCGCCAAAGGGGCCATGCCCATTGCAACTGCTGCAGCACTTCCTCCCGAGCTACCCCCCGGTGTAAGCTGGTCGTTGAAGGGACTCACCGTCGTTCCAAAGACGGCGTTGCTCGTCTGCACGTCCAGACCGCCCACCGGAGTGTTCGTCTTGCCCAACAGAATGCCCCCTGCCTTTCGAACGGCCTCAACCACGGCAGCATCTTCGGTCGCCTCCGCCACGTCTACTCGCTCTGGTAGGCCGGCAATGGTGCGGAAGCCCCTGCAGTCAATTACATCTTTGACAAGAAACGGCACATTCTCCAAAGGTCCTTCCGGTGTTGGCTCGGCGCGCTGTGCTTCCGTCGTCTGTGCAATCACAGCGTTGATTCGACCATTGAAACTCGCGATCGCCTTTACCGATCGCTGCAGCATTGAATAAATGTATTATCAATGTTAATTCCAAAATATTATATCAATCCACTTTCGAATAAATATTAAATGGTCTATGGGCTATGGGCTTCTTTCGGGACGTTTTCGTTTGGAATTCTCCGCCTATACGGCCGTGAGTGAGTGAGTGAGTACGGCGGAAGTATATTAGTATTGTGCTTTGTTTGTTCTATAGTTTTGTTTTGACATTGAGCAGCTCTTGATTATCTATTTATTTTTCTTAAATAAAATCAATTAATCAATTTTACTCTCTGTCTGGATGAACCCTCGAAGATATATTCTGATAGGCGCTTTTCTCTTTGCTTTCATCAACTTGTTGTTTGTCAAAAGTCGTACGTGGCTCTCGTTTGTATTCGTATTTTGTGTTTGTTGCAGAGCATTTCACACTTGCTCTCCTGTTTAGTCATCTTCACTTCACGCGACGACGATCAGCACTCCACGGTAGCCAGCAAATCAAACAGCCACCTTTACTATCTGGGGGACAGGTCAAGGCTGTCTCCCGGCTGGGCTCCAGGCCATTCGAGCATTGCGCGGATGCATGTTGCCAACCAGCACCTGACGGGATCACCACGTCGAGCCGTCGACATTGTGTTTGGGGTGCCCACACGACTACGCGACGGGGCTCCGGGCGGCCCCACAGGCTATCTTGAAGGAACGCTTCGTTCGCTCGTTGAGAATGCCGGCGTGGACAAGGCGGAGGGCGCGCGGAACCTGCGACGAATGCTCATTGTGGTGTTCGTGGCGGAAACCGAAACAAGCCGAATCGAAAGGGTTGTGGCCGGCGTGGCCCGTGCTGTGGACGCTCAGTATGTGGAACACTCGCCTCTGATTGAGATTGTCCATGCCGATCTCGAGGCGTACCCGTCGTTTGCGAACATTCCGCTGCTGCACAACGACACGTACGAGCGCGTCCAGTGGCGCGCACGGCAATGCATCGACTATGCTCTCATGCTGGACTATGCCCGTGGTCGTGGGACCTTCTACATGCAGCTTGAAGACGACATTATTGCGTCGCCCGATTACTTTCGACAGACTCTCAACTTTATTGCAGAGCAAAAAATTCTTGCGCCCGCCTGGGTGCTGCTGGAGACCACCCGGCTGGGGTTCATTGGAAAGATCATCCACGATCACGACCTTGACGAACTTGCAGTGGTCTTTCGGCTCTTCTATCGCGAGCAGCCCGTTGACTTTCTGTTGCTCTTTTGGCTTCGTGTCAAGCAACGACAGCCCGAACGCATTTTTCGCTATCCGTCGCTCTTTGAACATGTGGGACACGTGTCGACGCTCAAAGGTAAAGTGCAGGATGTGGTCGATGCAAATGCACTGGGGGGCATGCCTTTTCCACCGCGCATGCACACCTCGCGCACTCGTGACAATCCCACCACTCAAAAATTGTCGCAAAAGGGCCTGGAGACATTTCGCGAGTACGCCTGGGAGAATGCCTACCTGGGCCTAGGCTACTTTTGGGGCAAGGGCGTGTCGACCGCATCGGAGTCGTACTTGCTTGCTGAATTTGCAAGCGAGGCACTTGTCAAACGGGTGCTCTGCGAAACAGGCCATGAGTCGCGTGCCGACAACATTTTGCGGGCAGCCGTTGTGGAAGTGCTTGAAGCAGGAAGAGGGGAGTGGCAGGGGGTCGCGGCCTTTGATAGCCGAGGACGGGCAATGAGTCATCTTGAATCACCTGTGCGCGCACTCGCAGTGCGCATTCGGCTGCTCAAACCGCAAAAGGAGTGGATTATTGTCACCCTTTTCCAAGTGGACCATGTATAAAAACGCAGATGTAACATATTGGTGTAAACGTGTGCTGTACAGTCCATATTGTCTTTGCGTGCTGTGTCAGTTTCACTGTATTGTCATACTATTCAGGGCATGGAGATCTCTTCAAAAGGACCAAAAAACCCGCCGTAATGGTTGAAAGCAAGCCAACAGGCACAGCGGTCGCCCTACGAGAGGCGAGAGAGGTAAGTGTGTAAACAGAGAAAAGGGGAAACAGCGTACGGCGACGTGGGCTGGGCAGGCAAGGTCATGTGCAGTATCGTTGTTGGAGTAGAATGACTTTTGGAGAACATCAAGGCGAGAGCGCATGGTGGCCAGGCGGTGCGGGTCTTCGCTGGCGAGGTCGTGCATTTCAAGGGGATCCGTCGCAACGTTGTAGAGACAGCCCGACGAGCCACAGTCGTAGTTGACCTTCTCGGGATCGTGACTTGACGATGTGCTGTTGGGATAGTGTGGACCCGTGTGTGTCGCCGTGGGCTGCAAGAGTGAAGGAAGGAGAGAAGAGAGGAAAAGGGGAGTGGGGAAAGAGAGAGATTCAATCATTTGATCAGAGTGTGAAAAGTGGCGCAAAGTGATAATAAGGGGAGGAAATCATTCGAAAATCATTCACCCTAATCGCTTTGCTTACCTGTGAGCCAAGCATGAGCTTGAAGTCGCCCGATATGAGGTGCTGGGGACTCAGGGGGATCTCAGTGCGAGGGCTCTTGGTGACTTCGCCCTTGAGCAGCGGCCACATATTGAGCGAGTCGATGGGCGGCAGACCTGACTGCGCCGCTAACGTATCTGTCGGATCCACTCCGCCAAGTCCCTGCAAAAGCCGGCCGGCCGTTCGCAACAGAGGTATTTTCTTTTGTTTAGTCTCAATTGCGTTGTTCTTGCGTTGACTGTTCCAACTGACCTCCACAAAAGTCGAGTACCAATCAGCAATGCTGATGATCTCATTCAGCTGAGTACCCCGCATTTTCTCTGGCAAAGCACCGCCCGACACAAACGACGCAGCACGAATGCCCCCTAATCCACACACACACACAAGTTGGAAAGTCAAGTCTCGCCCAAGTCAAAAGCACCTCACGAACTCTTCACGAACAAATCCCTGTACCTTCCCAAAAAGAATATTTTCCGCCCTTGAGTGGGTAGTTGTTTGCCCCACTCTCGGCAAGAGTAAGAGGACCGCCATTGTCAGCCTAACACGAGAAGAGGGAGAGTGAGAAGGAGGAAGAGCTCAGTCAGGTGTGGTGTGTGGGTGCAGTAACAGCAGTACCGACAGAACCATCAGCGTGTTCTCCCACATGCCGCGCTCCTTCAACTGGCTAGTCACGTTGGCGAGGATGTCGTCAAGAAGGTTGACCATGGCGTGGTACACCTGGCGACATTTCCACGTCTCCGTCTGGCCCGGATAAATGTATGGCGACTGCTGACGGCACAAGGGCTCATCGTCTGTCATGAACGAGAACTTGTCGTAGTACGCCTTGGGAACCTATCATAGCACACTCAGCACATATAAGTGTTGCCCCTATAATAAATATATATATATATGCTCATAGCTTTACCTGCAGGGGACAGTGCACAATGTGAGGTGCGTAGAACATAAAGAGTGGCTCTTCCGGATCGTGCTTGCGAATGACCGACTCCACTTCACTGTGAAACAGAAACTCCTCATAGACCTACAAAAAAAAATACAAGCAAACACACAAAAGCAGACCATGGGGTATGAATCACAATCTCATTGTCCACGACTGGCTCAGGTCGTACGCCTGTTCCATTTTCGCCGTAGGCAGGCGCAGTGTCGCGCCAGTAGTCGGTGATGTTGGCAAAGTCAGGACACGACGACTGCATCTCCTTCTCTGTCCAGTAGTTGTTCTTGTGCGAAAAGTAAATCAGAGACGACTCGTAGCCACGCCCGTGCGGCGTGTGCATCGGCGTCGCCATTCCAGCGTCCCACTGCACCCCACACCAAACACCCAGTCAGTCGCCAACAACACATCCTCCCCAGCAACACTCCATACCTTTCCAGCAAAATGCGTTCGGTAGCCGGCCTGCTTCATCTTCACAGCCATGCCCGTCATGTTGCGAGGAATGCCACAGTTGGGCTCCTCCTGCACAGCGCACACACGAAACCACAGTCAACAACACAAACAACACCAACGACACGACAAGGGCAACTGCGCGTCTGCAGCGCATCACATCGTACCGGATTCTTCAAGTTGGTGTTCACGTGCACCGGCAGACGACCGCTCTGGACGGCAGTGCGCGTTGGAGTGCAGAATTTGTGGACGTAGTGGCGGTTCAACTGGATGCCCTCCTTCACCAGGGCATCCATTGCAGGCGTCGCGACCTCGGGGGTCGCCTGCTCCCGATGGAAGCCCACGTTGCCCCTACAACAAGCGAGAAGGCCCCTCAACGACTTGCACACCGCAGTGTCAGGCGATACCATCCAAGATCATCGACGAGCACAAACAAAACGTGCGGCTTCGACGGCGCTGCAACGGCAGCCGCCACCAAGAACACTCCCAATACAACCAGTCGCATCAGGGGCAAAAAATAAAAAAAATATATATGCAACGTGATGACTCGGACTGATCGCTGATGAGGGAGGGTGATCGACGAACGAGTAGCGAAGTGGGCGAACTCGAAACTTGACCTGAGTTGGCCAACTTCATTTTTTTTCTCTCTCCATTACTTGAAGTGTAGTCGACGATTTGTGCGAGACGGTAGCTCAGTATGAGTCTCACCGTCTCGGGAAACATCTGGCCGTCGCTAGGCGGTCCGCCATTCTCGGACTATCCTGGTAAGGACCGCAACGGAATGTGAGGTGTGAGTCGCTCTTCAAAACTCTCTCTCTTGCAGACATGTTTGAGGCCATTTTCCTCTGGCTCTTTGGCACCCTGACACTGGTATTCTGGCTCGCCGGTTGTATTGCTTTTTTCTTCTTTCGAACTCTCAGGCTTTCCGGTAGAGCGTCGCAATACAAATGTTTTTAGGTTCAAACCAACACACTCGTTCATTTCTTCTCCACGTAGGATTTTTGCCTCTCTTCTTCTTAATATTTGGGAGTTTACTATCGTGTCTCATTGGCAGCATTGGTGCAGCCATCATCGCCGGCATTTACTACAACGGTGGATTTCCCATGCCAAGGTATCAAGACGCAAAGCTGCACATTAGTCTTGACTGAAACGTGTTTGGCTATTAGATCTCAGGCATTGCTGTTTGGTGCCACTCAGAGTGCCATTGTCATTTTCTTTTCGTTCACTCGTCTCTTCTGGACTATGTAACTTTTTTCACTTCTGTGTACACACTATTACTTTTGAAGACGCGTTACACACACCGCCAAAATAGTATGTTCTTCTGTCGGCCTGTCGGCCCCTATTATAAGTATTGCCAAAATAGTATGTTCTTCTGTCGGCCTGTCGGCCCCTATTATAATTATTGCCGTTGAGGTGTGTGCGTGTGTTTCAAGACGGAAGACGACGTGTAATGCCCCTTGGTACAAACTACTACTGCCATTGGAAAATAAAATATTATTGACACACAATCAGTTGTCAGAGTCATCAATACTTGATTTCGAAAGTGCAAAGGAAAAGGAACAACACAAATACCCAAGTAGAAGAACAAGGAAGACGCCACAAAAGAAAAAATACAACGCGTTCAATGACAACGATAATAATACAATCACAGACAATGCCTTAAAACATGTGGCAAATCGGTGATATGCGCATCGCCCAGCAGATGGGCTAGGACCACCTCAACATAGTTGAGCAGGTTGAGTTCACGCACACTCGGGTCGGTAATGCGCGCAAACAGGCGCCCCACCCGGCCCGTGCGCACGCGTGCCCCGGCTGACACGCGCTCATGTTGCGCCATACCCTGACACACCGCCTTTACTCCATGCCCACTCGCCATCCCACCTCCTGCGCTGCCGTACCGCTGTGCGTGCCCCTGCCGCAACACCTTCTCCACTTGCGCTGCCCCATCCACTCCCATGGCGACTGCCACAGTCGTCCGCACAAACACTCTCGTCTGCGCCCAAAACACAATCTCGTCCACTCCCTACACACACAGATCCAACTCCACTTCCAGCTCCACTTTTCCCCACGCGTACCTCATCCACAGGAATGCCCTCTCCGTAAATCTCCTCCATCAACAAAAAGGTCCCAGACTCTACAGACACAAGTTGCAATCAAGATGACTCAGAGGTCCCCCCTCTCTGTCAGAGAGTGCGTCTTACGCGACCACACGTTGACGCTGATGGAGAGGGGCGAGTGCGTCTGCACTGCATGACCCCAGTACGCCGGCATGAATAGCGTCTGTCCCGCCCCCACCTCTACATCCACCACTCCACGACACCCACTGCACTCCCCCTTCTCGCTGGGCCACCTCGAAAGATCGTCCTGTGAGTGTCGATAGTGCGCACTCACAGACGGAAAGAGGCGAAAGCAACGCAGCACACACAGCGGAGGGAACAGTAAAAATCGTTTGCGCCCATAAATCATCACGTGAAGATTGTCTGACGTGTCGTAATGCGCGTGTGCAGTGCTCATGTGACTCCCAATCCATAAATTCACCTAAAAACATACAAAAAATAATTAATACGTCTTTATTATTAATAATATTAATAATTTTAATAATAGCTCTCGTCTGTCTGCCTCTCGATTCTTCTATTTACTTTCTCTTAATTGATTGTGGAAATACCTCGGGAGAATCCTCTTTTGAGAGTGAAAATGGATCAAGGGGATCAAGGTAGGCTCGCAAGGGAGAGTCAGCATCAATGGCGGAGCTCATATAAAAATGGCTCTTGTCCCTTTCAGCAGCCCGAGTCATAATCTAATCAAAAGGGAGTGACAAGTACAACAATGAGCGTAAGGGAGTGACAAGTTCAACGATAAGTATAAGGAAGTGACAAGTTCAACGATAAGTATAAGGAAGTGACAAGTTCAACGATAAGTATAAGGAAGTGACAAGTTCAACGATAAGTACAAGGAAGTGACAAGTGAGAGAAACCAAAGTGCGGTTGTTACAGTGCAATTCCGTACGTCTCAATCTATCACAACTCATTAGCGTACCCGGTCAAAGAACGCGGCGGGCGTTGTTTCGATCTCTGCAGGCGGTCGCGGCGAACGGAGCGGAAAGGGCTTTCCTTCAGCGAAGTACAGAAAATCACGAGACTCCTGGACTCGCGCTCGCAGTGTCACAGGCATCCGTGCCATTGACGACGGTGTCCACTGCATAGCCGTCCATTTGCGAGTTGGCGCATCGTCGACAAGGACCGGTTCGTCCGGAAGACCAGAGAGCACCGATGAAAAGTTCACATGCTTGATTCCATCTGCCCTCTCTCCCAGCAGCACTTGGTACCCCAGCGCCGCAATCGCAATGGTCGCTGCAGTAAAGACCAAAGCGCTCGGGGCCATCAGAGCATCAACTGTCACTGAAGTGAGAAAAAGAATTAAGAAATTGAAATTTTGCTGTTTGCTCTTCTAATTTTCGGTTGTTTAGTGTTGGAATATCACGAAATACTTATTATAATATAAGCGCTACAAGCGCGTTATGACTTATGACTTATGTTGCATTGCTGATAGTCAAAAGCCGAAACCACTGTCACGGTGTCAGTCAGGTCAAAGTCAGTCAGTCAGTCAATATCATGTCTTGTCTCTCGAGTGTCTGTCGTCGGTCGGAAAGAGAAGAAAAAGAAAATCGTTACACTACGGGCTTTACAAGGTTCACTCTCGTCCCTCCTAGGGTTGCAGGTCGGGCGGAATCCCCGACGATGCCTCCAAGTCGGTGATCTCTCGCATGAGCTTGTCATTTTCCCGCTGCAATTGCTCCAGCTACAAGAAGAGGATCACTCAGTCACAGAGCACAGACGCGCCACCCCCTCGCATCCTTCCATCCGTCGCGCTTCACATGTCCTTACCTCCGATTTCTCAACGAGTGCCTTCTTTTTCATCTCCCGAATGTAATCTGTCGCCTAAAAAGTGCACAAAATGCGTTTTGACAAGTTCGAACGAAAACAGTTCATCGACACACCTTGTTGAGAATGGCAGAGCGTGAGGGCGCGTCGTCTGACATGGCAGGCACCGCTGACTTGAGAGTCGCAAACTGCTCTTTGATGTGGTCCCTCTGAACGCCAAAACGACACACAAGAAAAAAAAAAAAAAAAAAAAAAAAAAGGAGAGAATCAATGTGGCAACGACAAAGAGGTGTCTAAATCAGTCTGCTTGGCCGTCAACCAAATGCAGACAGTGTGCACAACCCGCTGGTGCGCAGACGGAGGCGGTTCGAACAGCGGGCGCAGTCGACAGCGCAACGACCTTCACTCTGCCTCTCGCTCAAGCGTACCCTCTTCCGCTCCAGTGCATTGTGGTTCGCCCGCTTGTTTGCATCACGCCTGGAAGGAAGACGGGCGGCGTTGAGCACAGCGCAATCGATCGAATGAACTTTTTACTTCTTCCGTCCTTCGCTCATGTCTGCTGCAACGCCTCGCTCGCTGTATGCGCTCTGGTTCTAAACTCTAATGGGAAGGCAGTTTTTTGGTGTCCAGTAAGACTGTACAGCAAAATGCAAATTTTTGATCTCGATTGACGATTTGCGTTTCCGTTTTGGTGTTGGCGATCGGTTGAGATTACAGATTTGATAAATATCACATGATTTCGTAGCTTTGCAATCTTGACCGACAACGCCCACGACCGGCACGAGACGCTCTTGAACGCATAGCTGCTCTCCTCCAGCGCTGACCGCAGCCTCCACCCCCTCGCAGCAGCGCGGGCCGGCCATGGAGACGCTGGGCTCCGTCTTCGCGCACGTACGCCCTTCCCATGGCCCCACAGCCCCCTCACCCGACACCTTCTTGCTTAGTTTCGCACGCTGAAAGAGGCAGACACCGACAGTATCAAAGAGGCAAGCTCGCGTCGCTGGCGAGTGTACAGTTCTCACGAGAAGGTAAAAAAGTGCGTTCGACAAACACCCGTCAACTCACTTCTTCTCTTTGCGCGGCAGTCGGACCCCGTTCGCGATGTCATCGAGCGCTACGGCCTGGTCACGGAAGCGTGTACTTCAGGCCGACGAGTGCGCACCGAAAGGGAACATTCGGTACGTCTCACGTCGCACCACACGTCTTTCAAACGCACCCCCCACTCATCCGCGGTTGCGCACGACAGGAATATCGCCGGATAGACAACGCTGTTTGGCGTATGTTTGCACGTCTGCAACGTCGAAAGCGTCGACGTGCGCCTCAGGCTGTGCCGTCAGAGCCAATCGAGGCAGACCCAATGGCGTCGTCGTCGTCGTTGACCGACACACACGAACCCATGGACTTTATGCCCACTGCTGTCAGCGATGCTTCCCCATCGCACCTGCTGGGCTTAACCTCTCCAGGCTTAATCGAAGCGTCTCTATCCGATGCTTTGGACCCCGACACTTGGGAGTGGCTCACGTCCACTTGGGAGCCCTCTGGTAGGATGCTGATCATTTCGTGGCGTCGTATCTCATACTTTTTATTTCCTTTCAGACACGATGGATACAACCAGTGATCAGGGCATTGCTGCGCTGCTAACAGGGGCACTGGAACCCACCACGCCGTCCCCTGCACCGCTCACAGCGTACCCTGCCCATGCAGCTCCGCCTCAGTCTCGCATTGTGACCTCTTCCCTTTCTCAGCCTCCGCCTCCTCATTCGTTTGGCGCCACAGCGGCTGCTGCGTCTGTTCAAAGAGTCCCCAACCCTTATTACTCGTTTTCTGTGTCCCACTCTTCTCGTGTAAAGCAAGAAGAAGGCGTTGCTCCATACTTCCCCAACGACTCCATCCCCGAACACTCGGATAGTCTCTCCTCCCGCCGGCCCCGTCGACGAGCCACCCGCTCCCTCTACGACGAGTCCGCCACCACAACTACAACGACGACTACAACGGCTGCCGCGTCTTCCTCCTCCTCCAGCAACCTTCACCGCCACTCCGTCACATCCACCCGAGACAGTCCCTACGTGAACCTCGACCATCTCAGCCCATCGTCGTCGTCCCTCTCTCCTCCTGCCCACCTCCACCTTTCTTCCTTCCCCTCCTCCTCCTTTGCGGCGTCTGCTGCTGCTGCTGCTACTGCTGGCGGTGCTGCTACGAGTGCTCAGTCGGCTACCACAACAGAGGAGCAGAAGCGACTTGCGCATATCCAGGCAGAGCAAAAGCGGCGCAAGGGGCTTAAGGGGGGCTTTGAGGCGCTGCAGGGATTGCTCCCGTCCGACGCAAAGCTCACCAAACAGGCTATTGTCAAGAAGTCAATGGACTACATTGCTCATCTCCAGAAACAAGTGAGTATCGTGTGTATGTATGTATGTATGTATGTATGTTTGTATGTATGTATGTTTGTATTTGTGTGTGTTGTAGATGTGTTTCGTCGCTGTTCTTTCCTCACTGCTCTGTTGCGTAGACGGCCGATCTGGACACTGAACTTACCCAGCTGCGCGCAAAAGTTGCTCAAGCGCAACTCAAGAGAGTGTATGCACAGTTTGAGAGAGAGTGTGTGTGTGTGAGGAATATGTGCTCACGCGCTCGTGTGTGTCTAGGCAAACGCAGCCGACAGAGCCAGCGCCTGACCTGTCCAGTCCCTCTGCAGCACATCTTATGAAGGCTCAGACGGTACATCTTTATGCACTCTTCGTAGTGATATACTTCTTACTTATACATAATATTCTCTCTCTTTCAGTTTGAGCACTTTTTTGATCTTCTGTATGAATCATTCTCTGCGTCAGTGCGCCTCTCGTCTACTGCGGCACTGCGTTCGTCCATTTCAATGTGGCTTACAGCCACGTTTACGCAGGATCGTCTGCAACAGGTAAGTTGCATTGTACAGATAGAGAGGAGGGAGGGAGGGAGAAAGAAACATATTGATAGAAAGACGAAAGCAATGGAGACCAATCTGCCAATTTTGTGTAGATTGCAAGTGAGGCGGTGCAGCGCAGTGCAAATGCCCATGTGCGTGCAATGCAGCAGCAACGGGAGGCAGTGCAGCGCGCGCTGGGCACTGTTCTCCTCGGTGCTACACGCGCGCCCCACACACACATGAGGGAATCCACCGCTACTTCCACTGCGTCAGCGGCGGCCACTGCCGCCGCCGCCGCTGCTGCTGCTGCTGCTGCTACTCCTTTTCCTTCTGCTCATGCCAATCCTGGAAGTACTACTGATCTCTAATGCACCTGCACACACACACACGTTGCATCGCTCACACATTTTCTTGTTTGTTGCAGTGGACAATCTCTTAGCCACTCTCATTGCATTTGCAAACAATCCGGGCGCTGTGGCCAATGCTGCTGCCGCTGCTTCCGCCTCCACAGCCTCCTCATCTGCTGCCCCCGTACCCCCCGACCACGCAACTCTCATGGCTCTCCTTAATCATGCTCAGCGTCACTCTAACAACAATCATTAAAACCACTGTATTATAACACTTATACTTATTACAAAAGAGACGTATTATTTTGATCGTGTCAACATCGACAACTACAGCGTTGTCCATAATACCACACTCACTCGGGGGGCGCGGTGCAGTGTCGTAGGAAGAGCACTCCCATCCAGTTGATCTGCATTCGCAATGTTGGTCGTCAAATCGTCAGAGTCGCTCAAACGAATGCCATGAGCGAAACTATGAATGACGGAGAAGCTTAGAGAGATCTTTTTGAATGATCATGACCCACGCTTGCATACTCGTAAACTGATTGGTTGCGAGTTGACAACACTGAACCGGGCGGAAGGTAGACGCGTAGGGTCTCGGGCGTTGCCAGCAGCTCAGAGTGGACACTCGTCCCGCTGTGCCCATTCACAGTGCAGGGAACTGTCTGCTCCTCTGTCTGAGGCACACGCCAGAACGAAAGCACCGAGGCACTCCCAAGAGTCACCACAAACGTAGCGCCGACATAGCCGTCCTTGTGCGGTATCATTTCATAGGGTGTTCGCCAGTAGAAGTTCACCGAAACTTGTGCGATCTCCTCCCCATCCCGCAACAGCTTCTGTGCCTTGAGTGCGTCCACGATTGTAGACACAAAAGAAGGATAGTTTGTGGGCGCAAAGGCGGTCAGACGAGGCGCATGGATGGAGCGGGTAATGCCACGGTTGCGCAGTGGGAAGTTCACTGCCGCCGCTGCCGAGTAGCACTCTCGAGACTGTGCCTCGTCCAGAAATTGAGCCAGAAACTGGCTGTCAGGAAGGCCGGGCACTGGCGATGCCATAGAAATCCCTTTCTTCTTTCGGATGTGGACAAAAATGTGACTAGATCAGTCGATATTCATCACACACAATCTCACTGCTGACTGCTCGAGGCTCACTATTTTCACTTATCCAACTTCAACATGCGCCTGGTATGGCTTGTCATTGCCATTTCGTTGATGGCACGCTCTGTGTTTGCCGATACGGACGAAGGAACGACGCATGTTGTTGCGCTCACGGATGAAACGTTTGCCGAAAGCATCAACGCCGCTCCCATTGCGCTTGTCGAGTTCTACGCCCCCTGGTGTGGCCATTGCAAGTCACTTGAGCCTGAATACGAGAAGGCAGCTGCAGAATTGGCGGTAAGACGGCTGAAAGTGACTGGCCAATAGAACGTCAGACCGTGTCACAAACTTGGCGTCTGCCCATATCCCTCGCAGCGCTCCCTTCCTGCCGCGCCTGCCCTCCCTTTGCCCTTTCCCAGTGTCTCTCTGCGCCATTGCGCTGCGTTGTTTCGCCGATGGCCAGTCAGCTGATGTTGTGTCGTGTAGCAACACACTCCGCCAGTGCCCCTCTTCAAGGTGGACGCCACAGTGGCGACGGGTCTCGCCGAGCAATTCTCGATTCAGGGTTACCCTACACTGAAGGTTTTCCGCAAGGGAGACGCCTTCGACTTTGAGGGAGGACGCACAGCCGAGACCATTGTTGCTGAAATGCACAAGCAGGCGGATCCGTCGTACGAGCCGCCGGTGAGCGCCGTTGTGACGCTCACCGACCAGACATTCAGTGACTACGTCAACGTCGACCAGACCAAGCTGGTGCTGGTGGAGTTCTACGCCCCGTGGTGCGGCCATTGCAAGCGACTCGCACCCGAGTACGAGCGGGCGGCGACTCGTCTCGCTCCTCTCGGCATCATTCTAGCCAAAATCGACGCCTCGGCCCACACTCAGTCGGCCCAACAGTAACGCGAGAAAAATCAAAGAGAATAGAGAGAGAGAGAGAGAGAGAATTTGTCTGATCTGTGCATTGTAGTTATGATGTCAAAGGCTTTCCAACATTGATTCTGTTCCGCAAAGGCCAACGCTACGAATTCCCTTCGAGTGCACGCACTGAAAACGCCATTGTCGAAGAGATGGAGCTCCAAGCGACCCCAGCCGCACAAATGCTGACGGCCAAGCACCAGGTGGCGTCGTTCTGGGACGACCGGGACCAGGCAGGCGTCGTGGCCTTCTTGCCCTCCCTCAAGGTACTCTCACATTGTTCAAATTGTTCTCTCACACTCTCTTGTTCTTCTTTCTCTCTCCTTTATTTCTTTGTCTTTGTTTTCTATCACTTTGTTCTCTGTCACTTTCTCTCTCTCTCTCTCTCTCTCTCTCTCTCTCTCTCTCTCTCTCTCTCTCTCTCCCTCTCTCTCTCTCCCTCTCTCTCTCTCTCTCTCTCTCCCTCTCTCTCTCTCTCGCCTGTCTGTCTAACTGTGTAGA
>CALSCP010001895.1:0-11218 GCA_943704425.1 Ministeria vibrans ATCC 50519
TTTTTTTTTTTTTTTTTTTTTTTTTTTTTGGACTTACTCGACACACTTTGCGCATCTTCTCAATCTCAACGGGCGTCAGCACCTTGATGGCGTCATTGCGCGCCGCCTGTTCACTTGTCGGAATCGATGAGTCTGCGTAGTCGGGCCTGGCAATGGTGGCGGGCACAACGCGCGTCGGCGAGTACGGATACGGACGAAGATCGCCGGTGAACTGAAACCAGGGCCAAGGATTCACTTTGGACGGATCGATTACTGCAACACAGAGTGGTTTTCGGGCACATGAGCACTCATACAACACCAACAACGTGTCCCGCCAACACCCTACCTGGTTGTTTGTGCTTCAACTTGTGCGCATGCTGAAATACACAGAAAAGCAAAAAGAGGGTCAGAACACACGTTTTCTTTCTTGTACTCGTCTCTTGCCCAGTTCTTTTTGAAGCACGTCTGATCGCAGAAGAATGTAGAGGGCAGGCCTTGCTTGATGCATGTGGGGCACTGCATCTTGGCAGGCTTTTCGCACTCGTCCCCAGCGCAAATTCGCGTTGGTTTGCTCATCTTTTCTGAGTTGAAGACGAAAAAAAGTGAAAGATGAAAAATGGAAAATACTCAAAAGTCAAAATGTATAGTCAATACAAATTACAATTGCCAATTAATCTATACATAATACAAAGTAGAATAGTGTTTTGTGGCACATTGCGCTTGGTTGGGACACTGAAGGGACACTTGGGGGGTGATAGTAGACGGTAGTAAGTTATTGTATGTAGTACCATTGGTGATTTAGTAAGATATGCGTGATACAGGTAACAGGTGCTAGACTGCTAAGTGCCAACTGTGTTTATGATGGAATACGTTGAACTAATACTGTATGACTACTTTTTAAATTACAATTTACGATCACTCCCCAAGGCAGTCAAGTGGACTGCCCAATGAGTATCGAGTGGCAGACTGGTGTTGACAGGCTATGGTAGAGAGGGGCGAAGGTCAGAGGGAGACCTGCTTTTCTCCCTTGCAAGGGTTTGATAAGTTTGATTTCGGTTTGATCGTTTATAATTATATGCTATTCATTTTCAAAATAATTCTTAGTCATTTTATTTTCTTCTTTGATATGTCCCACTTCGAACTTGACTTTGAGGAGTTTATGGCACATACTGAGCCCGAATCCGAGCTTGGTGCGCCTCTCCCTGAGCGGTATTCCAGTCACAACAAAAAATATACATATTTCCTCCTCTCACCCTTCTTGCAACAATTTGATCTGTGACTGCTCAACGAACACACCAATACACTAGTGTTTATCATTCTTCCACACGAGCTCGACTCAATTTCGACGAGGGCAACGCTCATTTCGATGACCTGGACATGTTCGAAGAGCTTCCTCCCCTACCGCCGCCTCTCACACCGCCCCCAATCAATCTTGTCGGTTTCCGTACGTCCCATACCCATTTGATGCTTGTTATGTATCCTGTCCACACCGCGCCGCACTCGAAACCAAGTCGGATGCGTCACGCTGAGAGTTTTGCGCCAAGTTTCTCAGGAAAAAAAAATTATATCTCTCCCTCAGGCACCAATGCTCAGCTACCGGCCCCAGCGCTCACCAAAGACTCTTTTCCAGTCCCGCGTACATAATCTTTATGGCTTGTTTGTCGTTCTGCTCACCATTTCTTTAGGCAAAGCGATTTCGTCGCCTCTTGTGCCATCGACTTTCCATTCGGAAAAGGCACAGCCTCCGGTGCAGCAAGACTTGCGCTCCGTCTCCAGCATACGTAAAAGAGAAAAACTAGCTCTCTCAATGTTTGACATCTAACACAACGACTAAGTAGCAAAACCGTACGACAGAATTTTCTCTGCCTTTCCCTTCTTCAACCGCATTCAGTCGGCTTGCTTTGACGAAGTACATAAAAAACCCCCCACATTCAACAAGAACAGGACAGTGTTAACGTCGCGTCTCCACTCAATGCAATACGTAGATCTTTACTCGACGTGCTCCACTTGTTCTGGGAGCCCCAACAGGCGCTGGAAAAACCGTCATCTTTGAACTGGCTATTCTCAATCAACTGATTCAGTCAGGAGGACGACCCGATTTCATCGGTTAACAAACAAATTTCTTACGTTTGTCATAAATAATTGTTGATATAATAATGGTCTTCGATACATTCTTATTATACATAGCTGTCTATGTCGCACCCATTCGAGCACTGTGCTCGGAACGCATGGAAGACTGGAATCGTCGCTTTGGTCAGCTCGGTCTGGTGTGCCAGGAGCTCACGGGTGACTCGGACATTGAAGATTATCACCTGCTGAAGCGCTCCAACATCATCTTGACAACGCCCGAAAAGTGGGACTCTATGTCACGCAAGTGGCGCGACAACCTCTCTCTGATGTACCTTGTGCGCCTCTTTATGATTGATGAAGTCCACCTGCTCAACGATCGCTCACGAGGACCCACCTTGGAGGTACTGAGAAAAAGCCACAAAGAAGAAAACAAGCTTGGATTTTGGGGCGACGTACACTCTGACGTTATTTTCGGCTTTCTATTTTCGGCTTTCTTGCGATATTTTAGGCCATTGTGTCCCGTATGAAGACGGTTCAAAACTCCAACACATCAGCGTCGGCGCTGCTACGCTTTGTTGCCGTTTCAGCCACCATGCCGAACATCAAAGACGTAAAAAAAAACAATTAATAGAGTATTGCTTTGTTCTTTCTTGATTGGCTAGCATAACAACTTGTAGGTTGCAGAGTGGCTCGGAGTCAATTCTAGTGAACCTGCCGTTTACTTTGAGTAACAACATTAATTTTTTAGTCAACTTTGCAGGGGAACGAGCGGAAGTAATTTCAAAGACGTCATCCACTGTTTATAATGCTCTGCAGATTTGGTGACGCCTACCGTCCTGTGACTCTCGCCACCGAGGTGTATGGCTACAATGAATCCGACGGTACGCACTACACGTTAACTACGTGTGCATCTCCACAAATTGTATTCGCCGAACTCTGATAATATACTCCGTATATACACAGACCGAAATCATTTCAAGTTTGACTCTAACCTCAATTACCGTCTAATGGACGTCATTCTGCGACACAACGACGGAAAGCCAACACTTGTTGTAAGAAAAAAAATCTAATCGTGTTTATGCGAAATGGGTAATTGGCTCATTCATCTCTTTCAGTTCTGCTCTACTCGCAAGTCGACGCAGCAAGCCGCGTTTCGGCTCATTCAAGGTAACAATAATATTATTCTTATTAAAATTAATAATAATAATAATTGGAATCCCTTTATAGATATTCAAGGACGCCGTGAGATAGCCATGGCCATTTCAGGCTCTGTCACCGTTCGAGCAAAGTACCACGCTCTATGACAGCGCACACTCTGCAAAAAAATACTAACCTCTTTATGTACAGACGCCGAGGCTCTTCGGATGCCTTCAAAGACAAAACACTGCGCACGTATGTTGCCGACGGTGTTGCTTTTCACCATGCTGGTCTCTCGTTTGAAGACAGACGTTTGCTCGAGACACTCTTTCGCAACGGCGACATTCCCATCCTCTGTACGACCTTTGCATCAACAATAATAATAATAATTATTATTATTATTAATTTATTCCGCTTTTTATTTGTTTGTATCATTTTTTTGCAGGCTGCACGTCCACTCTTGCCATGGGAGTTAATCTCCCTGCCCACTTGGTTGTCATCAAGGGCACTATGGGCTACGAAGATGGCCAGGCATGCTTACAAACTTCATGAGAGACAACAACAAGACTCGTAAAATATAATAATAATTCATATATTGTTTTGTGTTGCAGACCCAAGAATACGAACATCACAAAGTGCTTCAAATGATGGGACGTGCTGGGCGTCCACAGGTACGCTGAATCAATGACGCAAATTAATATAAAATACCGTCATAATTCATTTTATTATTATTGTTTGGTGATATTATTCGTATTTATTATATTTTTGTTATTGTTCCCCTACGTATAAATCCTAAACGACTCTACTAATTATATTTCTACTCAAGACTTCCTTTTCATTTTTCCTAGTTATAAGAACAATATTAATTTTTAATAATTATATTAATTGCATTATCATTAAACTTTGATGCTTCTTGTCTTTAGTACGACACAACAGCCACGGCTGTGATAATGACAAGTCGTAACACTCGTCAAGAGTACGAGACGCTTGCCGCTGGTCAGCTGTCGCTCGAGAGTCAGTAAGACGAGAAGAATTTTGACACAATCTACGTATTACCACTTTGGCCTTACCGGTGTATTAATTATTGAATTTTATCTCTCTCTCTATCACTTTGTTTCTTTCTCCCTCCTCTCTCTCTCTCTATCACTTTGTTTCTTTCTCCCTCCTCTCTCTCTCTGTCTTTTTCTCTCTCCTTACGTTTCACTGCAATGAATTGTAGCCTTCGCTCCAATCTTGTTGAGGTGAGAGAAAACACCCGAAAATAATTATACTAAGTATATTTCGTCCCAGCATCTCAACGCTGAAGTTGTTTTGGGCACCATCACGGACGTGACCATTGCTCTCGAATGGATCAAAACTACCTTTTTCTATCAGCGAGTCAAAAGTGACCCCAGTACGTCGGGTTTTTTCTGTCGTTGTGAAGATGCCAAAAAAAAAAAACGCTGCTCTTTGAACGCTGTAGAAACCTATGGTCTCCAACCTGGCCTGTCTCAACGGGAACTTGAACATCGCTTGCAAGATTTGTGCATGAAGAACATCAACGTAAAAATAGGAAATAATTATTATAATAATAAATAATTATAAAATTAAACTGATGTACATGACGTAGGAACTTTGCGCCATTGAATTGATCAAAATGGACGAAGAAATTTTGTCGCTCGAGTCCACTGGTATCAAAAAATATTATATCGATAATGCCAATAGTTTTTTATTATTATTATTATTATTATTATTATTATTAATAATAATTATTATTATTATTATTTCTATCATTGATCTTAATTATTGTACAATATTACCCCTCGACGTCGACGTTGTAGACTCGGGCCGCTTGATGGCACGCCACCTCGTTAAGTTTGAAACCATGAAGAGGTTTGCTGAAGAAGTCTCTCCGACCATGTCATGCCCAGAACTCGTAAGTCGAATCGGAAGTATTCTATTTTGATATGGAAGAAATGATTTTCTATAATGATGTGCACTCAGCTTGCCATGGTGAGCAAATGCAAAGAGTTCGACGACCTTCGCCCGCGCATGAACGAACGAAAAACTCTCAATACCTTGAACAACTCCAAAGAGATGCACGTCAGGTAGAGGAAGAGCAATCGTTGTCAACAGATCAAACAAAAACACTAACGCTATTAACATTAATTTTATTATAATAATATTATTATTATTAATAATCCTTTTTTATCTTAATAATTAGATACCCACTTAAAGGAAAAATCACCACAAGTGAGGCAAAAATTAATTGCCTTGTCCAAGCAACGTTGGGTGCGCTTCCTCTCGAGGACTTCACGCTGGCCAACGACCGTGACCGTGTCTTTCGCGTCGGTACCCGTCTCACAAAGTGCCTTGCGGAGTACATGGTCCAGCGAAGTGCTCCTTGCTCGGTTCTCCTTGCCGCCGTTGTTCTTGCCAAGTGCTTTCGCGCCCGTCTCTGGGAAAACAGCGTCTTTGTCAGTCGTCAGCTGGAGCGCATTGGTAAACAAAAAAAAGTGTTTAGAAATGCGCGTTTTCTTATCGACTGCTGTATTTAGGTGAGCGCCTCAGTGGCCAGCTGGTTGCTGGTCAAATGACATCACTACAGAGCATTTTGGATGCTCAGCCTTCCACGCTTGATCTCGTACGTATACGAACAAACAACTTTCGTGTTCCAAAGCAAAAGCAAGACCACCCTCAAATTAAATACTGACATTCTTGTTCAGATTTGCTCCCGCAACCCACCATTTGGAATCAACCTCAAAGCTTCCGCCGCCAAGATTCCGCACTGTGTTCTCACCGTGTCACAGGTAAATTTAATAATAATAAAATAATAATAATAATAATAATAATAATAATTATTATTATTATTAATATTATTAAAAATAATATTAACGATCTATCGCAATCTTTGCCCAGTGCTTTGGACGCACCGAACACCTCAGCGAAATTCTAATCAAGGTCTCGCTGGCTCCTGGCCCTCATCGAATTGATCCCTCCCAAATGACAGCCAAGTGGTTCACCTTACTTGTCGGTGACAAACGCAACAACGTCCTGTTCTTCAAACATATCAAGTAACAAAATACTGTGTACTGACTAGAAGAACAATAATAATAACAATAACAATAACAACAACAACAATAATAATAATAATAATAAAATAAATTTATTATTATTATTATTATTATTATTATTATTAATTTATTATAATAATTATTATTTTTTTAATATTATAGTACAATTCCTCCACAATTCTTAATTCAATTTTTATGGCATTGTAGTGTCACCTACAACCCGGAAGGCTGGACCAAGCGCCTCGAAGTGAACCAAACAAAAACAGATTCAGACGTTGCCATTTACCTCATCAACGGCTCTGTGGGTATGATAATTTCCAGCCCAAGAGCCAGTCTTCATCTTAATTATTAACTATTCTTTTTTTTTTTGGTTTTAGTCGGAGTTGACTTGTTTACGTCCGTGAGCGTGCGCTACGCGGCTGCTTCCTCGTCGGGCTCTGGCTCAACGTCGTCAATTGTAACCGGTCGAAAGTTCTCGCTGACGACAGACGTGTGGGACTCCGGCAAAGACGACCAGAGTGCGCCATCTTCATCTCAGACGCGTGCCAAAAAGGTCACCAAGAAAAAGGAGCGCAAGACGTCAGACGCAGCTTCCACCTCTACCGCCAACGTTAAGTCCACTGTCGCGTCGTTAACTGCACGCTCGTCGGCTGCTCCAACCAAGTCTACAAGTGCAACACCCTCTCGTAAACGACCCGCCGCTCTCGATGAAATGCAAGACCGCATGCGTCCCCTTCAGTCGGCGACGGATCATGTCAAGCGAATTAGGTACGAGCCAACTGCAATCAAAATAATAATAATAAGAAGAAGAAGAAGAATATAATAATAATAATAATAATAAGAAGAAGAATAATAATATAAATTATTAGTAATAATTATTATTATTATTATTATTATAATTATTTTATTATATTTTTAATTCTTCCCTGTTTCTTCCTTGGTATATATGTAGGCCCACCATAGACTCACCTGTGACACAGTCCTATCAAGACATGAGTAGAAGCTACGGTACGGGTGCTCCGGTGCCGTCATCGTCGTCGGCCGCTCCATTTGGCGAGTCTCTGCAGCAATTCACCTACGACCGTCGTATGTCGCCCGCAACACCATACTCGTCCTTTACCACCACCACCACCGACACTACCACCACGGCAGCAGCAGCAGCAACAACAACAACAACAACAACAACAACAACAACAACAACAACAACAGCAAGTTCACCTTGCGGCAACATCGCTTTGCTCCAGAGCCCCTCTCCGAACTCGGTGGTGCCCGACCTGTCTCTCACCATGTCGGCTCCCCCAGCGTCTGCTCCTCCTCCCACTCAACCTTCAATGCGTGTTGTTCCCACCACCTCTCATGATCAATTGCCCATTGCAGGTCGTTCGCGCTCTTACAACGCTGTCCACCTCCAACCGCAAATCAAACCAAAAATGGTGCCCATTTTCGGGTATTAAAATTACAATTAGAGTGCTTCTTTTTCCTTCTGATATTTGTTTTGCATGTAGCGCAAACGACAACAGTGACGTCTTCATGTCCCTCGACAACATTTTTTCTTCTCTCTAATACAATATCAAAAAGAGTCTACTCTGTGTGTGTGTGTGTGTGTGGCTATTGAAGCACTTTCGTCAGTGCATGTACTGCGGGACGTGCCATGTAGTTTGCGTCGTACAAACAGGCCTTCTTGTCACTGCGCCACGAATGGCGGTCCGTAAATCCCTACAGGAGCACAGAAACAGAACAACAACAATAATAATAATTTAATAATAATAATTGAATAATAATATTATTATGAATTTTTTCTTAGTATTATTGTTACCCAAACTTCATACGAGCGACAGGCATCGACACGCAGACACGCCTGCATCACTTGCGCGTACACCTGCGCCTGCGCTTGCAACTGCGCCCCTGTAACATTATTCGGATGTGACAGTCCAACGTCCATTTCCGTAATGTGCACTGTCAGGTTTAGTGCGCCAAATCGACGCATATTTGCTTCAATCGACGTTGCATTGGGCGACGGGTTAATTTGCTAAGCCAAGGACACATCTATTAGTACATTCTAAATCGCAAAAGTAAAATTCACCTACACACAAGAGAGAGAGAGAGAGAGAGAGAGAGAGAGAGAGAGAGAGAGAGAGAGAGAGAGAGAGAGAGAGAGAGAGAGAGAGAGAGAGAGAGAGAGAGAGAGAAGAAAGAACAAAGTGATAAAGAGAGAGAGAAAGTGATAGAGAGAGAGAAAGTGATAGAGAGAGAGAAAGTGATAGAGAGAGAGACAAAGTGATAGAGAGAGAGAGACCAAGTGATAGAGAGACACAGTGATAGAGGACAAAGTGATAAAGAGACAAAGTGATAGAGAAAAAAGTGATAAAGAGACAGATAAAGTGACAGAGAAGGACAAAGTGATAGAGAGAGACATATTAATAGAGATAGAGTGAGTCAGCAATAATTTCTTCACGGTTTCTACAACGGTTCTACCTTGTGCATTTGGAGACCGACTCCGTGAATGGGAATACCACGCTGCTGCATGCTTTGCACCATCGAGTACATCTTGTCACTCTTGTGGTTCAATTCTTCGACGTTGTAGTCGTTGTAGAAGAGCACAGCGTCCGGATTCGCACGTGCTGCGTGCACAAAGGCAACGTCGACGTAGTTGGACACAGCCGGATACCAAATGGTGTCCTTGAAAGTGACGTCGGGTGCATCCGAGAGCGCTTCGTTCACCACGTCATAGCAGAGCACGGAACGCTTTCCCTTGTAGTGCCTCATGACTGCAGCAATGTGCGCCTCCAATTTGCTCTTGAGCGCCTCCGTCTCATTTGCGTACTGGCTGAGCCACGGCGGATTGTAGTTGCCCCAGCAAAGGTTGTGGACCCGAAATTTCTGGTTGTACTGCGACGCAATGTCCATCACCTACAAAAGATGGGGTTGAGTGTGTGTGTGCGTGAGAGAGGCGCTGCGAGAAAGACATTTGATTGGTTTGTTTACCTTGTCGCATTGCGCAAAATTAAAATGGCCCTCACTTGGCTCAGTCGCTCCCCATTTGCACGCATTCTCGGCAGTGGACAACGAAAACTGCTCGCGCGACATCGTTGTGTAGTTGGCATAGTCGGGTGCGCTCGTTGCGGTCAGCACGCCGTAGTTAAGAGCAGAGCCAAAAAATTTGCCATGCTTCTCAGCCAGATCACGCAACCTATCCTGTCCCTGCACAAGGCAAGCCCCAATCAGCAACAAAGGGAGGGTAATCATCTAGAAAATTCAGGACTAAATCACAAAGAATTTTTTTACTTTTCAAAGTTCAAACAAACTAACTTTCTTTTATCAATCTTGTGAATGCACCACCCTATCGTCCTCGCGTGTACCATTGTGGCATGTACATTGGCCCTGGCAAGGGCAGGGTCCATGTAAGTTGGGAGGGTTTGTGGTCTGTTTTTGTGTCACCTTTAAAAATTAATACTTCACCAGATCCACTGAAAACGGAGACACAGTGGTGCGCGCAGCCAACGACGTGGTGATCCGTGGGGGTCTTCAGGTCAACGGAACCAAGGCTGCGCTCCAAGAGGCGTACGCCAGCGAGCTGGCGGCACTCCAAGCCAAACTTGTGGCGTTGCTCGACATTGTGCCCCACTGCGCCTGCACGTCCGCCTGCGCCCCCAATCCATGCGCCAACAATGGAATTTGCTCCACCGTTGGCGGAGGTGGTGGAGGGTTTGCGTGCGACTGCACCAGTACGGGATTCACGGGGGCCACTTGCGCGATGCCGACGGACGGGTGCTCGTCCTCGCCGTGCGCCAACAGCGCCACTTGCGCTGCTCTCGCCGACTCGTACACATGTATCTGTGCACTGGGAACCACAGGGAGCCAGTGTACCGTGGACATTATCGAGTGCGTTTCGTCGCCTTGTCTTAACGGTGGCACCTGCAGCGAGGCGGGCAACGAGTACTCGTGTTTGTGTGCTCTCGGCTTCACCGGGAACGTTTGCGAAGCGAACATCAGTGAGTGTCAGTCGACACCCTGCCACAATGGAGGTACTTGCAACGAAGGTGTTGACAGCTTTACGTGTACGTGTGCGTCGGGCTACACGGGCAATCGTTGTGCACTCAACGTCGACGATTGTGCGTCGTCTCCTTGCCAAAACAGCGGCGTATGCAACGACGGTATCAACAGCTACACGTGCACGTGTGCCCCAGGCTACTCGGGCACCCTTTGTACCATCGACACCGACGAGTGCGAGTCGAGTCCGTGTCAGAATGGCGGCACATGCAACGACGGCATCAACAGCTACACATGCACATGTACACCGGGCTACACAGACAACCGCTGTGCCACTTCGCGCTGTAATACTATGATTTGTCAAAACGGCGGCACATGTGGCCACATTGCAACGTACACGCAGTCGGTGACGACCGCGCAGGATCCTGACGGAACCGTGGAAGAGCGATTGACGCTCACGGGAGTACCTGCCGACCCCATTACAGCGCGCTGGAATACCGAAGCGGACGCCGATTTTGGATCCACGACAGAAATCATGACGCTTTCTGCCGTCAAGGGCTCGTACACACATTTGTTCTTCTCGGCGTCTGGCGCCGACTGCGTGCCCATGTTCGACACGGCGACGTTGACACCCAGCGAGGTGCTTGACATGCGCTCGACCAGCGGCGAGATCTCTTTTGATCTCACCTATTCGTCTGCAGTGGCGAACATCTGCATTGGCGCTTATGTCACGGTGGAGCTCGAGGTCACGTACGAGGTAGCGACCGTGTGCACGTGTGCTCCAGGCTACTCGGGCACTCTTTGTACCATCAACACGGACGAGTGCGAGTCGAGTCCATGCCACAATGGTGGTACTTGCAACGACGGTGTTGACAGCTTTACGTGTACGTGTGCGTCGGGCTACACGGGCAATCGTTGTGCACTCAACGTCGACGATTGTGCGTCGTCTCCTTGCCAAAACAGCGGCGTATGCAACGACGGTATCAACA
>CALSCP010001897.1:0-10938 GCA_943704425.1 Ministeria vibrans ATCC 50519
GAGCTCGATGGAGAAACCTCGCTCTTCCCAGCCGCCCTCACTCTCTATTTCTCTCTGTCTCTCTCTCTCTCTCTCTCTCACTTGCTTTTGTCTCTGGCGCCACCGCAGGTTCCTTCTCGGATTGAAGAAGTTGTCATCCCCCCCGAGGTCACCCCTGAGCATGTGACGACGTACGTCATCGACACAAACAGTACGAAATACACAATCATTTAATGCACTGATCACATTAGTCATATTATTCATTTTTGCTTTTTTCTTTCTTCTTCTCAGATGCTGCTGAAGAACGAGCGCTGCTTGAGGAGCAAGTCCGCAACGCGAGCGTTATCTGCATTGTGTATGCCGTTGATTCACCCGCGTCCTTTCGCAACATCAGTCAGTATTGGATCCCGACCATTCGATCGGTAAAGAACAACTTTATTATTATGCTTTCATTCCGATCTCATGTGATTTCTCTGTGAAGATTATCAATGGTGATCGAACACCGCTTATTCTAGTGGGAAACAAGACAGACATGAGATGTAAAAGAAAAATAGGGAACAAAGAACCGATCCTTCTTATGGTGTTTATATAGCTCATGACGAAAAGACGGATGTGAGTGCACAACTGGTTGCGCAAATGAAGCCACTGATGGCTCAATGTCGTGCCATTGAAACATGTGTTGAATGTTCCGCTCGTTCCCTCAGGCATCTTTCAGAGGTGAGAGAAGACTCGTCATTCATGACAAGTCAGTCAACCCTAAAACATCCTACCCCTAGTGATAAGTTGAATCACAACCCTAATGGCAAGACGTGCAATCCTAATCCTAAATGTGTATCTTAGGTGTTCTATTTCGCCCAAAAGGCTGTTCTCCACCCGACCTCTCCTCTTTACGACGCAAAAACTCACCAGGTCAGTTTCAAGGGAGTTAATTTGAATGCCGTTTACATCTGTTTTTTTTTTTTTTTTTTCTCTTTTTGAAATTACGCAGTTGAAAAGGGAATGTAAAAATGCATTGACTCGCATTTTTCATTTGTGCGACACTGACAAAGACGGACTGATCAACGACAGAGAGCTCAATGAATTCCAAGTGAGATTAACAAACACACAAACGAACGACTCAAACACAAACGGACGATTATTTGACACTATAATTACTTACTCTCACACTCAAATTCACAAAACCCCTGTCTCTCTGTCTCAATTTTTTATTTATTTTTTTCTCTCTCTCTTAGCGCAAATGCTTTAATCAACCACTCTCTGCCGCGGAGCTCACGGGCGTCAAGCAAATGGTCCAAAACAACAACAGTGAGGGAATAGTCTCCCTCTCGTCTGTGCGTGCTCCATCACCCCACTCCACATCTCCTCATCTCACACCCACTCCAACTCCCACTACTCCTACTACTCATGCTGCAAGTGCCTCTTCTGGCGATGACTCTGCGTCCACCGGTCTCTCTCTGTCGGGCTTTCTCACTCTTCACATGATGTTTATTCAGAACGGCAGAATTGAGACGACTTGGCAGGTTAATAGCACTCTCTCTCTCACACACACACAAACCCGCACTCACTTAATCGGCATACTCATATAAACTAATATTGTCTTTAGGCTCTTCGCGCGTTTGGCTATGCGAACAATCTCCAATTGCGACCCGACTTTTTGTTCCCTCCACTCAACTTTGACACTGTCCACACGAGCACCGAATTGGGTGCCACTGCTGTGATGTTCCTGTCGGATCTCTTTGGCACTTTTGATCGTGACAATGACTCTGCACTCTCTTCAGACGTAAATTTTGTATTTGTAAATTTTTGTATCATTTATTATTGTGTGTATTTATGTGTGTGTATGTATGGTGTCTGTCTGTCTGTGTGTGCGTTGACTCACTTGTTTTTACTAAGGATATGGCTCGTCTGATGGAAACGTGCCCTATTGTTCCGTGGGACTGTGATCCTCGCGCGTGCACAGAAGTTACCGAGCGCAAACTTATCAAACTCGAAGTAAAAAAAAAAAAAAAAAAAAAAAAAAAAAAAAGTGTGTCACTCACTGACTCGTAATAATAGTAAATTTAATGTACTATTAATGTACTATTACTACAAATAATAATAATAGTAATAGCAATAACGTTAACATTTTTTTTGTTCTTTTAGGGATTTCTGTCGCTGTGGGCAATGGCTGCGCGTATTCAGCCGCGTCTGGTGATCACTGCGTTAATCTATCTGGGATACCGACCCGCTGCGGCCTCTAAAGCCATCAAGGTGCTACGTGGGCGAAAGGGCAAGAATGGCGACTTCCAGCGACGACGCACTGCTCGGCGGGTGTTTGTTGCGCGTGTTTTTGGTGGTCGTGGTGCGGGAAAATCAACTGTGGTGCGCTCGTTGGTGCAGAAGACGTATCATGGGAGTGTGCTCTACCAGCATCAGCTGCCGCCCCAGTGTGCCGTGTGTGAGCTCAACATGGGCGATGTGGCAGGTCACGAGATGGTCTTTGTGATGCGCGAGTCGGGCACGGCCGACGGCGAAGACGCTCTGCGCCTGAGAGCCGCGACCAAGAGCAAAACGAGTGAGGCTGACGATGGAAAGGATACTGGTGGTGGTGCAAGTGGTAGTAGTAGTAGTGGTGGTGGTGGTGGTGGTGCTGCTGCTACGTCAGGTGGTGGAGGCGTGACTGGTGGTAAAGGGGGTGGCAGCACAGGTGGCTCAGGCGTGGATAGCGAGACGGAGGGTGGCGAGACCCGACTGCGTTTTCATGACGATGGCTCAGAGTGTGATCTCATTGTGTGGGTCTTTGACGTGACCGATTCCCACTCGTTCGCCTACATTGCCGACCGTCTTCCCGGCGTCATTGAAGCCGATCCGACCCTCCCCTGTGCCATTGTTGCGACGCATTGTGATGTTCCCTTTGAGAATTGGGCCACTCAGGTAACGCACTCCAAATTAAAACAAAACGTTTAATACGACTTTGTCTTGTTTTATTTATTTTTTTATATTTTTTATTTAGGAATCGGTTGATCCTGAGGAATTTTGCAAGGCGCATAACTTGCCACCTGTACTCTACTTTGACGTGAACGGAGACGGCAACACGCAAAAGAGTTCGCAACGACGCGCAAAGGAAGCCACTGTGCCCACTGTAGCACCCACAGCAGCAGCAGCAGCAGCAGCAGAGAATGTAGTGGAGGAAGCGGTGCAACAGACGACGGCGCCGCTGCCGCCACCGCTAGTGACACCTCGCAAGATGCGCTCAACTCTGCTCTCGTACGCCGTCTCGCCCCACATCCACGCACCCGCCGGTGGTGCCAGTGCGACCCAAGCCACTGGCGCACGCACTGCCACCGTGCTCGCCGTGGTCTCCACCGTTGCGGTTGTGGCTGCTGTCGCCGCCCTAGTATACTTGCGTACCAAGAAATAAAGTCAATTAGAAAAATAATTAATAGAGAAATACAAATATTCCTCCCGATCGATCCAAAGATACAAGAATGATTCAAATCACAGCATTGCGTTGGGAAACGGTAGCACAGCGTAAAATCTGCAAGAGGGCACCTTGCTAACCACACAAAAGGAATTTAAGAATCCTGGTTTTGTTACTCAGGCTCCGTAGCGCGCTCTTGATGTTCGTTGCTTCTGTGGTATTTTCGGATTATTATTCGATCTTCAACCTTTCTCCTTTGATCTTCCTTTTGAGGTTGAACTTTTATTTTCATTTCACTACCTCTCTCCCTGTGATCTTGTTTCACGACAATCCTCAGACCTCTGTTAGGTACGCATTGGTGCCAATTGCGCTCTGTTCGCGACGTGTGAATTTTTTTGTCACAATCTCATTTTTCAGACGGAATGTCAACCTTTTTTTTTTTTTTTTTTTTTTTTTTTTGACCTCCTTTCAACCTCAAATTCCACTGTCGACTGTGCAACGGCATGTCTAAGCCACATGGCCTGCGTGCGGGGGCCAGGGGAGCATAGGGCGCGGCGTGCATTGCGTTTGCTCTGCTCTGCTCTGCACAAACAGCGTTCAAAGACGACCACGTCACCCGAGCGACTGTCACATACCAGCGAATTCGCTCTCGTGCTCTGCAGCGCCTGCTCGCTCGCCCCTGACACTGCGACAAGTCCATTGTCATCCCATGCTGTGTTTTTTGCGTCCCTCGAGCGCTGTATGGGCCTCTGTGTGCTGTCGGCTTTTTTTTTTTTTGAAAAGAAAACGAGATGTACACTTTGCACTCACTCACTCGCGTTTAACTGCATTGTAGTGAGAGAGAACTGAAAGGAGGAGATCGAGGGAGTGAGTAAGTGAGAGGGAGAGAGAGAGCGCGCGCGTGCGGCAGCTGAATTTGTTGTTGGGCGGAAGAGCACAGAGCGAGCGCACCCATGGACGATCGGGCGGCGAAACATTCTCGACGCCGATCGTACTCGGACAACCTTGCTCAGCGACCTGGGCGACGATCGAAGCGCACACGGCAGTCTGTCAATGTTGACCAGGACGAGACGCCCGCCAAGGCACGCGTGCAGGACGAGGATGCTCGGGTGAATGCGGTTTTCGATGAACTTGGCAGGGGACTGTCACCGACAGAGCCACAGCAACAGCAGCAACCGCCACAGAAACCGCAACCAGTACGCCAGCGTGTGACAGTCTCGGACGGTGACAGTGCTGACGAAGACGGCGGTGACGTACGCGCCGTGAATCGACAAGGGGGGCGGGCACGACGCGGCAGTGGGCTTGGCGACAACGACGACGACGATGATAATGTCGACGTGGACGAGGCACAGGGAATCGTGGAGGCAGAGGCAGGACGACACAAATCGCTCCTGTCCGTTCGTCAGCGGGTGTGGTCGCGCTGGTTTCGCCTTTATTTTCTTCTGTCGCTCGTGGTCGTTGCCTTCTTTCTGTCAGCACTCTTTACCGACCGCATGTTGCACCTCGCCTCGGAGAATGGCATTTCGTACACGCGACAGGACCTTGGACTGGCGTACAGTTGTTTGACGCGAACGAGCATTTCGACGGGCATTGTGCTCGAGCAGGAGTGCGGCTGGAAACTACCGACCGACGTGTACTTTATTCTCTCCTTTGGTCTGGTGGTCGCCGCTGCAGCGCTTGCCATCTTCCAGGTGATTGACGCCCTCGTGTGGGTGCTGGTCACGTATTATCCCAAACTAAACTGTCTTGGGGGCGGCACCAGTCACATGTACGGCATCACGTCGGCACTCCTGGCCACCGCGTCGATGTTTGTGTACCCCGGCGGGTTTGGCAGTCTTGAACAGCAGTTTAATGGCGCGCCTGGTGGCTCCTACAAGCTCCCGACGCACTGGAACTTGTCGTATTCCTTCGCCCTGTTGGTCATGGGCACGTTTGTGTCGCTGTTCATCTGTGTTCTCTTCCTGGGCGATCCGCGACGCCGTCACCACCGCTCGGCTCTGCAGCGTCTCGAGCAGCGTCGTCGTGAGGTAATGCGGGCAAGCATGGCACGTCGCGAGCGTCGACGTGCTCACAACGACATTGAGCGCGAGGAACGTCATCGACGGCGTCAAGAACGCGAGAACCGTCGCGAACAGGAGAGGAGCGCGCAGCAGCACGCGATTGCTTCCGGGCGCATTAGTGACTTGTCGGTAGCGGATGAGACGGCGGCTCTGACGGGGGCACGTCGCTCGTCGGCCGTGATCAGTGCTGGTGGAGGTGGTGGCGGTGGCGGTGGCGGTGGCGCGCGTGCCGGAGGAGGCCGCAAGGGGAGACGGACGTCGCGAGACGAGCAGGCTCAGGCGGCATTGGTGCGTGCCACCAGTATTCCAACGCACCAGGCAAAGGAGGACCGGAGAAAAAATCGCGACGACGTGGACGATGACAACCAGGACGATACCGGGAGTGCCGTGCTGGACGATCTCACGGCGATTTCGTCGCTTCAGCAGCATTCTCGTGCCGCTAATCCCGCGCACCATCGAGCCGTGTACGAACGCACCGATGAGGTGTCGATTGAGCTGTCGGACCTGTCGGGGGATGCAGCGCGCAGTTCTTCAAGCAACTATCAGAATAGCAACCGTAACAAGGGCTTCGCACTCGCCCTCGACGCGCCCGTCTCGGCCTCAAACGACGCTGCCACGCAGTACACCGACAGCCGTATGTCAGACGAGACTGCCTCGCGCTTGGGTCTCTCGCCCGTCTACCGCGACATGAGCTCGCCGCTCGACGCCGACGACATGGACGTGGTGGTGCTCAACGACGACGACGATGGCGCGCCCATTCGACACTTCCTCTACGACGATAACTCCAACGACGTTCTCGTGTCCACCTCGGGTCACCATGCCATGGTAGCATCGTTGCGCGCCGAGGGTCGACGTGGCAAACGTGCACCCAGTGCTGACGACTCCCTTGAGCGTGCACGCAACCACACCGAGTTTATGATGCAACGACATGACCATGTGTCGTCGTCGGCGGCGTCCGACTCGGCCTCGTCACCAACCAAAGCACAGCCACAACAACAGCGACGCCGTTTCTCGCAGCCGGCACACCAACAATCACAGGCGCCACCCCCCTGCAGTTTTGATGCAGGCTCTATCATTGCCGAGGCGGCTGCCGAGATTGTGGCCGAGCCCAAGACACGTCCTGTCGAGCCGAAACGTCGTGCCCGCGGAGTGCGACCGGGCCGCGTACGCAAACTCTCTCTTGAAGTGGGCTCACGTGCACGCTGGCCGCATGCCGTTGATGATGACGACGACGAGGACGACGACGACGAACTGTTCACCAGTCGACGAGTGCGTCAAGCGGTTGCTGGCGCACGCAATGCTGCAGGAGCACGTTTAAACGCTGGTGGAGGGGGTAGTGGTCATTCCCAATACCATCACCACAGCCAGAAAGACAAGAGTGCCGGAGCTAGTCATGGCTCGCGACCCCGCCGCCTGTCGCTCGACAATGCACCTCAGGCTCGGTCGTCACGGTCACGATCCAAAGAGCGCGAGCGGAGCGGGAGTGTTGGAGATCAACATCACTATCAACAGTCTCAGCCACCCGTGTCGGCAACGCTCACGAGCACGGGCAGTCATGGCGAGGAGGAATACTCACGCAAACACATTGCGGACATTTTGCGGTTATTCTCGTCGGATTTGCAGTCGTCATCATCGGTCACGCCTGGTGGTAGTGGCGGAGGAGCGTCACGTCGGACACGACACGATCACCGTACGCCGCCGGCTATGTCATCGGCGTCGCCACCTGAGGTGAAGCCCATCTTTGTCATTAGCAACACAGTGAAGGATCCGCTCACCGATGAGGTGACCACCACCACACATGTGACGACGTCGTTGCGGGCCGCGCCTATGCTAATGTCGGGCGGGGTGTCGCTGGCAACGAGTGAACGAGCAAGCGCCAGCGACGCCTCACGCAGATCTTCTGGTGACAATACATCTCTCCAGCGCCCCAAGCAATTTGTCGAGCATCCTGCAGCGACAGCAGCGACCGCAGCGGCTGCCACTACGCCTGCGACAGCGTCTGCCCAACTATCTGCGTCGCGTGCAATGGACGCTCGATCCCGATTTTTGCAGCAGAGCAACACGTCGAGTGGTGGTCGCTCGAGTCGCGCTGGTGCGAGAGTGAGCACTACCCTGCCGCGACACCCGGGCTACCCAGCACCAGCACGTCCCTCTGACGATCCCCAACAACAACAACAACAACAACAACAACAACAACATCGCGTGCGTGCCACGTCGGTGACGAGCGAGTCCAGCTCAAGTCGTGCGCGGCATGCCTCTGCCAACCATCGCACGTCGGACGCACTCTGGGCTCGCATGAACGGCGACGAACTACTCCCACGCGATCGTGCCTCATCCGAGTCCTCGTACAAGGGTCGCAAAAGGAGATAAAGAGAGAGAGAGAGAGAAAAAGAAAGCAAGAGAGAGAGAAGTTTCATTGTTGTGTGTACAGCGTTTGACAAATTGATACGAATTTTTAAAAAAAAAACGATTCAAGGCTTCCACAAGTGCAAGAGGCCATCCTCGGCAAAGGTAGCGAGAATGTTCTTGTAGGGGTGATGGGCGACGCCAATGACGTCCTTTTCGTGCACGGGAAAGATGTGCGCGAGCTCACCGGTGGCCATGCGGAAGCAGTAGAGACGGTGGTCCTCAGCGACGGCATAAGCAAAGTCACCGCGAGGCGACAAGGTGCACGCGACAAAATCGCCACCCCGCTCGACCTCGGAGCGCAGCGTCTTGACAACCTGGCCGTTGATATTGACAATGGAGAGGGTCGACGAGCGGTTACACACGAGAAACTGGTCCATGAGACGCGGAAGGAAGCGCGCACAAAAGATGGGTGCCTCCGCGGAAACACCGTAGCCGGGGCGGATGCATCGAATGCACTCGGTAGTCTTGATGTCCCACAGCTAAAAAGTTGAGGAGGGGATTCAAGAAGGGTGAGTGATCAACACGTAAAAGACAGTGCATGTACATACGCGAACTGAACCGTCGCTGGACGCACTGAGACACGTATTATGACCTTCGGGTGAGTAACGTGCGTCGTTGACAAAGGAGGTGTGGCCTCGAAACTCCTTTAGGGTCTTTCCTGACTTCAGTCCATGAATTCTTTTAAAATAGAGTGTGTGTGTGAGAGAGGAGAGAATGAGTCGGAGTGTGAGGTTGTACCGGACAGTCATATCAAAAGAACAAGTGAGCAATTGACTGTTGTCGCGACTGAACACCACTGAGGTCACTCCCAGTGTGTGTGCCTTCTCGTACTTGCGCAACAGTTGACCCGTTTGCACTTTCCACACCTAAAAAAGAGGAGAAACATATGAGAGAGAGAAGAGCGAGAGAGAGAAAGAAACAAGTGACCTTGATCTGGCCTTGAGCGGATCCGCCAGCAAGCATATCCCCATCGCGACTGAATGACAGTGAGAGAACACTCTTGTCCATCAGCATAAATTTATCTTGTGCCTAGAATTCACAAAGAGACAGACATAATATTTTTTGTCAGAGAACACAATAAACACACAGAAACAAAGTGATACATTTCTTTCTTCCTCCTCTCTCTCACTTTGTTTCTTTCTTTCTCCTCAAAGTAATAGAAAGGAGGAAGAAAGAAACAAAGTGATAGAGAGAGAAATTGAACAAGACAAAAAAGAAAAAAAAAAACACGCACGAGCCACAGGCGGAGAATGAGAGTACCTGATAGGGCAGGTCCTTCCTGAGTCGGCCTGTCCCCACATCCCACACCTCCACAAATCCATCCACGGTGCCCGTTGCAATGCTCCGTCCGTCTGCTGCAAAGCAACTGCTCTCCACGTGCGATTTGCTGCCAAATTTGAGTGTTCGGCTGTGTTGTGTTGGAAAGGTTTCTTCTTCGCGTTTCTGTGACTGAACAAAGATATGAGTTGAGCATCTTTATCATTTTGTTTCATCAATCACTTTGTTTCTCTCTATTTGTTTATCACTTTGCTTCTCTCTCTGTCTCTTTAACACTTTCTCTCAATGATCTTTCTTTTTGCGCCTTTCACAACGTTCTTTTTCCCCTCTTTTAAAACTTACGTCTGTCTGAGCTGCATTCAAAAAGAGGTCAAACCGCCCAGTCTTCAAGGCCTCTTCAGGAAGCATTTTTTGGCTGAGCTGCCACTTGAGTGATTGGTTGAGAAGTGACATCAAACGTGCCGGAGGAACCACTGTCACTTCACCCGCAAGTGCTACAAATTTGAAACACAAACGGAATCAATGAAAGAAAGCCATCGTAATTTGAACCTTCTGCGATGGCTGCGCGTCTTTTTTCTTTGCTGGATCCGCCCGGGTATGCCTGAAAAGACGGAATGGTCGGTGTGAGACAAAATGCTGCGACAAATCTGTGGGTTTACCTCTCTTGCGTCGAAAGTGGGGCTTGAGAGGAGATTCTCCAGCTCAATGTAACGGTCGGGATTAGTCTTCTTCAGACGCACCATGACATCTGTTTGGCGCAGCACCGAACGAGCCGCACCAAGTTCACGCTGTTCAATGAGCTCGACGACCACCTACACAGAGAGGCGCAGTGCGTGTGAGGGGCGCACAGTGAACATAGTCAGTGGACACACCTGATCGTAGAGCAGCTGCAGCTTAGATTCGCCAATAGCGAGCGTCTGGATCGCTTGGATGACAGTGTCCCAATGGCCTGCAAGAGAGAGCGGCATGTGAGCAGGCGCGAGGGGCTCAGTCCAAGAGACGCTCACCATTGTGAATGTCAGCGACGAAACTCTCAACGCTCTCCACCGTATTCAGCGAGATGCTCGTTTCCTCCTAGACAGAGAGAGGAGGGGGTGGGGGGAGGATACACACATGCGTCAATGGCCGGCGAAGGGTACCTGCAGAGTGCTGAGTGTGCGGTGAAGATTGTTCTCCTTGAGAAACTGTTCGATCAATCGAATCACACTAAAAGACAAACCAGATGAGATCCGTTCGGTCAGTGCGGAGAGGTACATACTCGGATGATTCAATTTCAAGAGACGTCATGTTGAAATTATTTATTAATTATTTTGAATTTTGATGATTTTATTGATTAAAATAATGAAGATTAAATAAGACAAATAATTGACCTGTAAGCTGAACATTGACAATGCTGTGTTATTTTCTATGCATATTGATATTGTAAATTGTAATTATATACGTAGTATCTCTGAAAAATGCGACGGTGAGTGGATTGGTGGGTTGGAAATATATTTTTCTATGAGTCTCAACTTTCGACAAGAATATTGTCGCAAACCATACATAAAGTAAAGTCCTAGTCACTAGTGTATCGTATTAGTATTGGAAGGTGAAAATAAAAGAGAAAAAATGAGAAAGTATTTTTTAATAAGTTTATATTACACTTTTTGAGGTTTCAGGATCAGCGCAAAAGACAGCGAAGGGTTACGTGTTCGATTCACGTTCGAACCTTCTTTCGGTTCGATAGCTCAATGGTAGAGCATTCGCCTGCAGTCTTCGTTTAGATATTTCGACGTTGTGAGAGTACCTTTTCGCGCGTATTTTGCTTGCGCG
>CALSCP010001900.1:0-31420 GCA_943704425.1 Ministeria vibrans ATCC 50519
GGAGAGAATCGGTTTAACGAAACGAGCAGAAGGGAGGGTGGGCAAGGGGAGGACGGGCAGGGACACACACATGCCATGGATAAGGATAGACGGGAGGGTGGTGCGGGAAAAGGCGTGCAGGAAACAGACGACGAGAGAGAAAGAGAAAGAGAGAGAGAGAGAGAGGAACGCGAACGAAAAAAAAAAAAAAAAATCAAACGCGAAGGCCCGCTCTCGAAACGTAGACGGTAGCACGGCCGGTAGGGCCGCAAGTGCATAGACAAAGGATACAGCCCACTTGGGCGGCACAAGAAGCCCAGCGAGGCTCAGCCGCGTGGATGAAGGACTTTTTTTTCTCTGTTGCACACATTTGCTTACCCTTGAGAGGCTTGTGCAGGTTCACTGTGTAGTCACGGACAACCACCTCGTCAGTAGCCTTAAGCTTGCCCATTCTGCGACAGAGGATCCGGTGGGGAGAGCGAAGAGAGAGAGAAAGAGAGAGAGAGAGAGAGTCAGCGATTTCTTGTGCAGCCACCAGACACCACCACGCTCATGCACAGCGTGCGCTGTATCCCGCTGCCTCTACACACACCCGATAGCTGCTACAGGCCGCGACCACAGAGGTGGGTCTTTGACAGCCAATGCTTCTTTTTTTTTTTTTTTTTTTTTTTCAATCCAGGCTCTCAACGCACACACACGCACACAGACAGAGGGGTGATGGGCAAGCTGGCGACCCTGTAATACAATACACACGACATACCTGGAGGATGTGAATAAAAGAGGCCCGAAATAAATCGAAATTGAAAATCAAAAAATGAAAAATCAGCACGACATATCTACTATCCATTCGACTCACTGCTCAGTGCCAGTCAGTGGTAGCTGGTGAGTGGTAACAAACTGACAAATCACAAATGACGATGCATTATTTTATTATTATTATTATTATTGGCGATTGGTTTGATATGATAGTACATTAAAAAAAAGACACGCTCAAAGAGACCACCTCTCCATAAACACATCATCATCAGTCGTGACCTGGCGCGTCGAGCCCGTCACTATAAGAGCCGTCTCGTCGTCGACAAGTGCCACTGCTTTACCAAATTGCGTCTCGTCCATGTCGCGCTGGACAAGCCAGCGCAAGGTACCGTCGTCACGACTGAGGTGCATAGCAAACAAATCGCGTGCCGACAACACCTCATCGGTGGGCGACCCCAAGCGAGAGCGCGTCGACCCCACAACAAAGACGCCGCGGTCGGCACCGGAGCCCACGACTAGTCGGTCGCCATTGTCACCGTCCTTGCCGCTCACCTGACGCATCCACACCTCATCGCCCGTCGCCCCGTCTACTCGCCCCACAATTGCATCGGTATCACGCGACACAATGAGCTCCACCGTGTCCACCGTTCCACTGTACTCCAACACAGTCGTACCACCAAGCAACCCACCCAGCACAAAACCCGTCACATACACTTCCCCATCGTCACCGACACCAACGCCCGTCAGCGAGCAATGCCCCTCCGTCCCGTTCAGCAGTCGAGTCCACTCCACCGCCCCCGTTGCCCCATTCACGCGCATCACCATACCCCGACGGTCCGATGCTGACATCACACGCATACCCGCGATGTACACTGCCCCCGTCGCGCCATCCACACTCATGTCATTGCCCAGAAGACCGTCCGCTGCGCCGTTCTCAATCGTCTAAGCAAAGTGTTCACATTGCTTGCTTTTCATCTGATGGAGTGTGTGTACCGTATTAAAGATCCGGGCGCCTGACGCCTGGTCGAGCACGGCCAGGTACAGCCCCAGACGCCCATAGTCCTGGGTGGGGTTGCCCAGGTCGCCCTGTGTCGACCCCATCACGTACACTCGTCCGTTGTGCACGGCAATGCCTCGCACTGTGTCTTCCGTTGGCGTTCCAAACGATTGGTACCACAGCAGTGTTCCTTCTGACGCGCTCGAATGCGTGTCTTACAAAAATGAAAAGGCACACCTTTTAGTGCGAATGCACTCGTATTATTTTCCCTTCTTACTTGTGGCTAATGCGGCAACATATGCGTCCGTGCCGCCCTGCGGGTAAAACCCAGGCCAAGCGGTGTCGGTACTTCCGCCAAGGTAGAGCACATCGCCGTCAATGGTAGAGGCGAGGACATTTTCAAAGGGGGCAACAAGAATCGTTTCGAAGGCGACGCTGCCCGTTGTGGCGTTTGCGCGAACAAGATACAAATCTTGAAGGCCTGTCGCCATCAGCCCGCCACAACACACTCCACCCAGCGTCTGTGCAATGGAGTAGACAGAGGGCACGGGAAGCGACGAGGGCGTCGTGGCAGGGACCGCAAGCGAAAGGGGTGTTTCCGCTCCTTCGATGGCAAACGTCGAGCTCCACTGTACAGCCACTTCGCACCGCAAGCCCAGCACGTCTGGGGGACAGGTGCAGTTGAATGCGCCCTCTTCAAGCGGCGTGCATGTTCCACCATGACGACAGGGCTGCGACAGGCACGGCGCAAATGTGTGGAGCGTCGAGCGGAGTGTTTTCGCTTCTGCCAGCACTGTCGTCAGGTCCACACCGTCCACCACAACACTCGAGGCTTGAAGTTGTCCCTTCACTTCAACCGAGCCTTGCACGCGCACGCTACCACTGCACGGCGCCGTGACAGTCAGCAGTCCTTCATCCGTTGGAAAGATCTGCCCCTCTCCCTCGCCACACGGCGACGCACCCAACACGCCCGCCATCAAGCAGCCAGCAAGAAGCACCAGCCATACGCAGCAGCGAGACATCTTGAATAAAATGAATAATATTTGGAAAATTAAAAAAACATAAGAAGAACAACACATTTACTCATGATACAGTCACCAGATCTACAGCAAAAGAGCAAGTGCAATCGCTATCCAGTGAGGTAATCGCAATGGTACGCCATATCCCCAGTGGGGGCTTAGGAAAATAAATAGAGAATCGAGAGCTGTACTCAATGTCAAAACAAAACATTGAGTTGGACGTAATATAAAAGAAACAGTCTCATTTTTATAATAATAAATTACTATTGTTTTTATTATACTTAAGCAGTATATTTTACTGTTATAGGTTTCCCTTCTGAAGTATATTATTATTATTATAAACAATATGATAAGGGGTTTATTTTCAAACGTTAATTATTTTGCTTTTTTATGACTGTACAATAACATGAGAGTGAGCGGGGTTAAAATCACTCAACGAAATCTGGAAATGAATCGAGAAAGAAGTTTGAGACGCCCTCATTGGAGTGGAGGATGGAGAAATAGTCATCGTCGATGGGCGGGGAGTCGACACGGACAATACCGCCAATGATGTTGGGGTTGATCACGGCAAGGAGGGATGCCTCATCTGTGGGCGGACTGGTGATAGTGGCGGCGGCGGCGGCGGTAGTAGTAGTAGTAGTAGTAGTAGTAGTAGTAGTAGTAGAAGAAGAAGAAATAGTATTGGCTGCGAGTGGCGCGCCTGCTGTGTCGGTGTCATGCGTGGTGGTGGTATAGGAAGAAGGAGTTGTTGCGCTGTGATAGGTGGTGGCGTGGCGAGGCGATGGAGGAAACTCATCCAAGTCAAAGTCAGCGAGTGTAGCGTGCGCCGCAAGGGCTGTCTCCGCCAGCTGTTGTCCAGGGATCGCATCGTCGTCGCTCACCACAAAAACGTTGATGCCACTGTGCCGACTCCGCAGAAGAATCTCATATTGCCCAAAGCTCCCATTCTCCTACACACACACACACACACACGTCAACAACACTGTAGTAAAACATAATTTAATGATGTACGTCGTGGGGATCGGGCACTTCGAGGCGAGTGCCAGACGGGGCGCGAATGGCCATGACGGTGTGACCATTGAAACTGGGAATGGACCGGATGTCCTGATAGGTTACATAAGCAAGCGATACGTTGTTGCTGTCTTCAGCAAGCGCCGCTAGACTCGCCTGGATCGTCAGCAGATGCCCTACCAGCGACTCGTCTTCGTCGCGTAGGGCCCGCAAGCGACGCCGTAAATGCCGCACTCGTACCGACAGTTCGTCTTGATCATCCTCCTCCTCTTCGTCCTCCTCCTCTTCATCGTCATTCTCGTCGTCCTCCTTACAACCGCCACCACCACTATTCCTCGATGATACCCGCGAGCCTGTTGCTGCCGACACACCAGACGTGGACCGTCGTGCACGCGCCACAGAGCCTCTCCACTGAATCATATTCTTGGAGTTTTTCGTAATCAATTGGATGCCCTCGAGCACGTTGGTAATGTCGTAGATGCGACGCTTCTGCGAGCCAAGCCGCGCCGCAGCGTCGTTGAGATTCACCTGGCCATCGGGTGCATCGCGCAACAACTGCACAAAGTTCTTTGTCAACAGTCCCAGCGACGTGTCGTTTCGCGCCACTCCATTCCCTTCAACACTCACTCCCGTCGTCGACGACGGCCCGCCCGCATCGTCATCTGCGCCAGAAACACCCCCGTTTCGTTTCAGTAACGAGGTGATACAAAAAAACAACACTCACAGACGAATTGAAAAAAAAAACGCCGGTCGTCATTTACACCCCAATAAACACACCACCAGCCCACCCCGGCACGGATGCATGCAACTCCATCGCTGGGGTACATGGTCTGGCCCGCGACGGGGCCTGGCGGACACGCGGATTGGCCAAAGACCAAAGTGAAGCAAAAAAAAAAAAAAAAAAAAAAAAAAAAAACTTGCACCGAAATGATTTTTTTTGTGGCCAGACAACACTAATCGTCGCCGGTAATAGTTGAACCCTCATAGAGACAGCATGCGCTCGGCCATAGGCTCACGCCATTCGCCATTCATTTCGTCCTTTGCTCATTTGACACATATCCCTTTTTTTTTTTTTTTTTTTTTTGCTTTTTACCTCCTAAGTCAGAATGTCTCGCGCGTTTGCTGGCGCTCATCATCGATGTTGCGTCAGACGACGGCGGGCCGGTCTCTGTACTATCATCGCTGGCCAATTCGAGGCGTCGTTTGCTCTTCTTCATCTCCTGACGATTTCCCCTTTTTTTTCCTTTCGCTCGTTCGCTTTCTGACAGCTCGCGACGCCAAAGTGAACTTTCCTTGACTTCCACGGGCCTCTGGCAGCAGCGAGCTTCACCCGACGACACAAAAGCGGCGGGGTACAAGCACACACGGACAGAGAGAGACACACTCGCAGAGAGAGTGACAATCAATCACACACACACACACACACACACACACAAACAAAGGAGTGATGATAAGTTCTGATCTGATCTCACGAAAGTTCGCTTGTCCCCTCGCACCCTTTTCAAAAACAGTGACTACATTTCTACCGTTTGTGGTTGATCGTGTTTTCTACCTTTGATCCTTGCGCTGAGCTCTCTTTCGTCAGCGCTCGACACAATCGATTGATTCGACCCATTTTTTTTTTATCCAACAATTTTTTTTTCTTCTTCTCTCTCTACTGCGTTCTTATTCCACCTGTAGCGCACTTGCCCCCATCTCCTCCGACTGTCATCACCAGTGCTTCACGATTGACTTTCGAGCAGCATGCGAGTTCTGGGAGGGCGACCGGCCGCGGAAGAGAAGGCGAAGAAGAAACCTTCGCGAACGGTGGTACAGCGCCGGGTCGCACAGCACCTCGTCAACATTGAGGCGATCGCACAAGCCGTCGACTCGTTTGCCTCGTTTCATGGCGCGCGGATGCTCTCAGGCACAGCAATTGCTCGTCGTTTCATGCGATTTTTCGCGACTGATCCCGCCGTCGCAAACGACGCTCTTCGCCCCAAAGAGCTTGCCGCCGGTGCGGCTCTCCCGCCTCAAGCAACCCAGAAGAAACACGTATCAAAGTTATCGGCGGAAGTCAGTTCGCTTCTCGGCAGACCGACCCACACAAAAGTGCACAACGATGACTCGCTTCCCGTCTTCCTCGTCTTCAACGCAATGCGCCATCAGCTCTTGATGCGCCGTCACGCCGTCGTCCGCATTGAACGTTCCCTTCTTCTGTCCACTCTCCGCTCCCTTGCCGAAAGCCACACCGAGCTGCGAAGCCTTCCAGCACCGGCCGAGATCAAGTCAGCCGATGCAGACTCAAGCTCAGACTCACTCTCCCTCAACGCACTCGTCTCGTCCGTCTTCGCCGATCTCCTTGAGTCGATGCACGACGAACTTGATGCTGCCGGTGTCCTCGTGTACGACACTGCTTCGGCTACCGCTGCAACGACGACCGCCAGCACAACAGCAACCGCTGCTCCCGTCGCCTCAGTTGCACCCCTCCCCAAGATTGTCGGCCTTTCGCTGGATGCCTTCTTTACCTTTCTCCACGATGCCCTTGACACACACCCCGATCTTTGTGCTCGTCCTATTGCACTCCTTGCCAGTGCCCTCGGCGGCTTCTCGCCTATGGCTTTGCGCGACGAGCCCGAGAGCACCATGCTCAAACTGGCCGAGCTGCTTTCCGCCCGTGCCAACATGCCACAACTCGACGATGCCATGCGTGGCCAGGCGCTCTCAGCACTTCTCAGCCTTGCTCACGCGCGTGGTTCTCTCTCGCTTTTGGTTACGAGCGCCCTCGCTATGCTCACCGACAAGAACATGGACTTGAAACTGCCCGCGCCAAGTGCGCTTGCATCGCTCTGCAGCTACTCGCGAGGTGCCACCGCCGAGTCCACACTGCTCTGGCCCTGCGCTCAATACTTTGCCGGACGCCAATCGTTGACACTGGTGTCGACCGACCAACACCAGCCTGGTGACGTGGACCAGTGGCGTGTCGTCTCCGTCACCTGCGACGGTGTTTATCTCTTTGCTGTGCTTGCCAGTGTCTCCTACACCTCAGCCAGTCCCTCTCTCCACCTCGCGCGCTTCTCCGCCACTCTTTCCCGCAACACGAGTAGCAGCGACAACGACAGAAAGCACACACCATCCACACTCGATACTCTCGTGCGACTGCCCATTGGTGCACAGGCGACCCCCTGCGACTCGCCCGCCGCCTTCCGCGCCTTCCTCGACAGCATCCGCATCCAGATTGCCTGTCTCAGTGACTCGCCACTCTACCTGCACGACCCTACGCGTACCATTGTTGTGCCCTCCGCCGGCGACACCCAAGATACCTTGCACCTTGTTGCCGTCGACAAGAACTCCCTCGAGGTTCTCGGCGCCATCCCGGTGAGTCTCTCGTCATCCGTCGACGCTGACGGTGATCTCCGTGCTACCCTGCAAAACGTCACGGCCTCTCAGCGCGCTCTATTTGTCACCGCCGACGGCCAACTTGCATTGCTCGAGCGACTCGCCACCACGGTCACGCCCACCTCCGCCAACGACACCGACGCCGGTGTCAACGATACGGCACCCGCAAGCACGAGTAGCAGTCCTACTGCCACCACCACCACCACCACCACCACCGCCACCACCACCACCACGACGACGACGACGACGCGCAAGACTGACGCGGACACGCCACAACTCTATGGTCTGGTGCGCCACCTTGTGAGCGAATCGACTTGCCTCAAGCAACCGGACGCGTCGCGCGTCTTCCGTGTACCCCCCGCCAAGATGGACTGTCGCATACTCGTCACAGGTGCTGAGCCGTGGCGCCTTGCCGCTCTCCCACCTGGTGCAGCAGCGGTTGTTCCTCACGCTGCTGCGGGTGCGGCTGACGCCAAAAAGGGCGCCCCCGCTAAGCTTCGTCGGGGCCCTGGCACTCGCGAGCGACATGACTCTGCCGTGTCCACATCAAGCTCAGTGGTCAAGGCAGAGACTGGCGACTCCGACGACTCAGCTGCTGTCACAACAACACCCGAAGGCGACGCCGCAGTGACTGTCAGTGACGTCACTCATGGTTTGCTGGCGACCCTGGAGTCGCCCACATGGATGACCAGTCCCGGGTCCGTCCACCGTGCCGTTCAACTTGAGTCACTTTCTGTGGCGCAAGGTTGTCTCTTTGCACTCAGCAAGACTGGTCAAGTGTGGTGTTACGGTGACGGTCAAGAGTATGGCGCTGGTGCGCCCGTCGCTGACAATGCTGCCGATCTTCGCAAGGCAGCCTCGGCCTGGTCTCATCTGGCGTGCATCACCGAACCCGTCACGCAAATTGCCACGGGCGGTCCCTTGTGCGACCATGTCTTGTTTTTGCTTGCCAACGGCAAGGTTCTCGCGGCTGGCACTGGCATCAATGGCCAACTTGGCCTCAACCATGTCAAGCCGACACCCATACCATCGCTCATTGAAGGTGTCTTTGCCAAGCGTACCGTTGTCTGCGTCGCAGTCGCTCCTAATCGTTCGGCTGCCGTCACCGACAAGGGCGAACTTTTCACCTGGGGCACCGACTCGGGCGCTGGCGAGCTGGGCTTTGTTGCACCGGGCCGCTTTGCTGCGTGTCGCAAGAAGCCCACGCTTGTGCCGTCGGAGGTTCCATTTGCCCAAACTAAGAAAGCGCTTACCTTTGCCGCTCACAACCTCGTGGCGCTCCTCTCAACTGGACATGTTGTTGTGCTCGGCAGCAACGACTGCGGTCAGTACGGTCATGCCGAGGGTCTCGTTTATCCACCCTCCATTGACACTGTTGGCGCCGCTGCCTCGAGTGGCTGCGAGCCCTCCTCCTCCGCTTCTGCGTCGTCTACCCCATCGGTGTCTGCCGCCACGTTCTCTTCGATCTCTGGCAAGGGCAAGGGCAAAGCTTCGAGTACCAAGGGCAAGGGACCTGCACTCCAGTCCACCAAGGCCTCCCCCAAAGTGTTTCCTGCCAATGCCAAGGTCGCTCATGGTGTTCTGGCCGGTCTGCCAGCTGGACACGCTGCCCTCGCCTGTGCGTCGGGCGGCACCGACCCCAATCGACCTTGGTTTGCCGTTGCCACGTCGGGCGGTGCTGTGTTCACCTGGGGCGAGCCTGCCTCCGACTTTGAGTCGGCCAAGATGGCGGCCTCGTCGTCTTCGTCGGACACACGCGCTCCCGTTGCACTCCCTGTTGGCTTTGGCAAAGTAACCGCCTGTGTTGCCGGTGGCGACCGTCTTGGGCTGGTGGATCACCAGAGTCGTGCCATTGTCGTGTTCCCGGAGGCTCGCTACGCGGTGCTATCGACCTCAAGTGAGACCCCCACTGTGCGCAGCGTCATCACTGACGCAGTGCCATCCACAACTCCCTCCGACACACTGCTAGTGGATCAGATTGTCGATTGCTCCACTGGCTTTGCCTGCCTTCCACGAGCCGACTCGTTTGCCTCGTTTGACATTTGTCGCCACTCCATCATTGCGGGTCCTCGCTCACTCGCAGTGGTACCATTGCTTACATATGCGCATCCCACAAAGGCGGAACGCGACCAATGGGGCTGCGCAAGCGCCGACGAAGCGATCCGCTCGGCACAGGGCGACTGTCGTGCCTTCTACATGGATGGCAATCGTGAGGCCAAGGGGCGCACCACGGGCTTCCTCGGCGACGTCTCCATTGCGTTGCCGCCTGTTGTGTCGTTGACGTCCCTTGACGTATCGCCCTCTGCTCAGTTTGCTGTCAACCCCTTCTACAGTAACCTCTGGTCTGTGTCAGTGTACCCCTTACCCAAGGAGGAGGGCAATTCCGTCTCCTGGACTCTTGACATGGCACTGTACGAACCGTGCCCCTCATTGGCGACCACCAAGTCACTTTCGTCGAACACCTGGGACCCACGACGTGAACTCTCCAGCGCCGAACTCGCCGTGCCCACTCAAGGGGGTCACGAGATTTCCGCCTCTGTTGCGGCAGTCGCCTCGCTCACCGCCATCACTTCACTCTGCGAACCTCAAGGCCTCACCACCGCGACGAGCAATGATGATGATGATGATGATGATGATGCGAGCGACTTCAACACCGCTGCCACCCTAGCCATGCGGTCGTCACTGTCCTCTTCGTCGTCATTGTCACCAGCACCTATGGTGTTGACGCTGTTCAGCGAAACCAAGGAAACCGCACTTCCCGAGGCTGTGCTCAATCGACACGCAGGTGCCACCATCCAATGCGGCTGGTCCATGTCCGGCGGTCGTGATTGTGTTTGCATTGAGACGTCGCGCGACATCTTTCTTGTGGGCGTGGGGGTGTATGGTGCCCAGAGCCAGACGGAGGGCCGTGTCATGATTCACGTCGGACGCAGCACCGAGGGTGGCGCCGCTCTCGCCGAGGAGCCCTTTCTGTTCGAGGCACAAAAAGAGAAACACGTGAATCGCGTGGCATTCTCAAGCGGTCCCATTCTTCTGCGCGCCGGTGTCACGTACCACTGGTCCGAGTGGATTGTTCGAGGGGACTCGGGCTGGTACGCCGATGGAGCGCGTGGTGGCGGTCACGACTCGGAGTATCAAACACTCGTGTCGAGCGATGGCATCACCTTTAAGTTTGAGCGCACACAAGATGGCTCCGACAACGGCACCGACCCTTTCCGTGGTCGTCTCCCCGAACTCTACTACCGAATTGTAGCGGGCGACAGCGGAGCGACCACTGCTGGTGCCGCTTTGAGCGACAGCGATATTGACATGTCCGATGTGGACCTCGACGACACACCTCTTGCGAGCGACGGTGCACCCGCCGATGGTCGATTCTCGTCACGGGGGCCTCTCATTCAGCCGGTGCGTGCTGCCGCCTTGCTCGACAGCGCGAGTCCCGCCGATTTTGGCTCATTCCTGGAGCTCATTGACTGGGGCATTGAGCGTGTCGGCTCGGCATCTCACAGCAATGCGGTTGCCTGTGTGGCTCTCAGCTATCGTCTCCTCACGAAAATGCTCCTCACCAAGTCGTCCATTGCTCGCACGCAACGTGACTCTTTCCTTGTGGCTCGCGGTACTCTCTCAAGCGAGTCGGTCGCAACAAGCACCGCCACAGGAGCGACAACAACAACAACCGCCAGCGGCGTCGCAACAACATCTACCACGGAGGGGTCCGGCGCGACGAGTACGACGACCACAGCGACAACTGATACTGGCGCCACCTCCACCGACGCTACCACAGCCAAGGCTGCGGCCAAGTCCAAGACGTCGAGCACGAAGCAACGCAGTGGCGCAGACGATGTGCTCCCTGACGATCCCGCTCAGTGTTGCTCGCTTCTCTGGCGCCTCGAGGAGTCCATTGTGCGTTGTGTGTCGCTGATGGACTATCCCATCCTTGTCAACGAGGCCCTCGTCTGCTTCCGTCGCCTGTTCAACATCCTCTACCCGTCGCGTGCCTTGCGTGTTCTTTTAGTTCACCAGCTGTGCACAGATGCTCTCGCTGCAATGGCTCACACTGCCATGCCCACTGGCTCGCCGACTCGCATGCTCTGCGACGTGGCGCTGGATGCCTTCAGTGAAGACCCACTTGTTGCCAATGTGCTCTTTCCACGTGCCATCCCCGACTTGGTGAGCACCACAGCACCGCTTCCTGAAGATGCCACGTCGAGTATGCGTGCCAAGGGTAAAGGCAAGGCCAAGGCCAAGAGTACTGCACTTGTCTCCGTCTCTTCTGCCCGCACCGCTGCGAACGAGGGCGGCGACACCGCCCCAATGGCCACCGTGTTTGTCGAGAGTGACAACAAGGCATGCCAAACACTGGCGACAATGCTGTTTGCGCGTCGCGTCGACTCGGCCGACATCACCAAAGACGTGTTGCACTCGCGTGCCATTGAGACCTCAGCGCGATTGCTAGATCAGCTTATTGCCATGGAACGTGCGCGTCTGACAATTGCCTGTAATCATGCTGGTGACGACCGAGGCCGAGGCCTTGCCGCGCGGGTTGCGCCCGCTCCCACTGCTACTTCTTCTTCCTCGTCGGCGTCCTCTTCTACGTCGGCGTCAACTTCTTCTTCCTCTGCAGCCGCTCACACCGAATCTGGTGGTGCTTCACTGCTGTCGGCAGTTCTCGAGCACGTCGCCGATGCAGTGGACGCTATTGTATTGAGTGATCAGTGCGACGACGGTGAGCGCGAGAAGGGCTTCGGCGAAATGCACCAGATCACTCGGTTGCCAAATACCCACGGAGTCGGCTGGGGCTACTCGGGCTCGGCGGACGCTATTGCTTTTGAGGTGGACGTACCCGTGTTTATCGCGGGTATACAAGTCTTTGGTGGCTCCGCGGGCACCTACGAGGCACGCCTTGCCATTCTCGAGGGACGCAACAGCACTGGGGGAACGATTGTGGGCGAGTGCGATGTCAAGTGGGACTGGGCCGAGGGTGACGAAGATCGCCAGATGGTGTACTTTGACGAGCCCGTATTAGTGCCCGCAAGCACTCCGCATGTCTTTACGCTCACAGTTCGGACACGCATGCGCTCCAAGTCGGGTGCTCAAGGAATCGCAAACGTCGAAGGAGCTGGCGGTGTCAACTGGCGCTTTATGGACGCGTCGGGTGGCACCAATGGCACCAGCACCAGTGGTGGACAGGTCCCTGGCATTGCCTATCACTTGGCCTCGGGTGATTCTCATTCTTCCTCTTCATCGTCGTCAGCTTCCGCCTCGTCGTCGTCGCACGCCAGTGCCAAGGCGAGCGGAAAGCACAAGTCAAAGAAGGCCTCAAAGTCGAGCAAGGGTGCGAAGTCATCGTCGAGCGACGACAAGGGGAGCAAGGATGCAGCTGGCGGCGAAGCTGGCGATGCGGCGGACACGGCTACTGGCGGCGCAACGACACAGAGTCACTCACTGCGCCACAAAATTGACTTGCATGCCGAGGCGTTGCGTCGTCTCCTGTCGCTCTGTGATTGGCTTGTGCTCAATACCGAGGCGCTTGTGAGCCATGTCGAGCAGACGCTTGTCGAGATGGGTGCGCCGGAGGGAGAGCAGCCAACGTTGCTTCGTGACATTCTCAGTCGTTGCTCGCTCGTGACCGATGTCTTTCCGCTTGCAATTCATCGCATGGGCATTCTCACGGGTGTCTACACGGAAATTGCACGAGCGTACGCGGGCACTTTTGAGTCGCTGTCCATGCGACTGGATCGTCTCATCAACAATGGCTCGTCGGCGGAAGCGACCATCTCTGCCGTGTTACCGGCCACCACCCATGGCTACCATCGTGCGATCATCGAATCGTCACAGCACCCTTATGCGCCCGCCTCCGAGCAGCAGTGGGAGGTGAACTTTCCGTCGTCTGTTGACTGGATGATTTTGGAATTTGACCCGCAGTGTGCGACGTGCCAGCGCGAGGACACTTTTGAGTTACTGGGCGTTGACGCCGACGATCAGTTGGTGCCTCTCAACGCTCTTTTTGGCGGACCATCGAGTGTGTCAATTGCCAACGAGGAAGGAGCGCGTGATGCAGCGCTCAAGAACGCAATGACGTGGGGACAGAGTCTCTGGCCTACAACTGCCCTGGTGATTCCTGGTTACCGCCTCGTCGCACGATTCAACTCTGCCAGCAACTATGCCAATGTTGAGGGCAATGAATGCTGGGGTGTGCGCGTGACCATTATGGGTCATGCAGCGCCCTCGCGAGGCGGTCTTGATCGACTGCGTCATGCACAAAACGAGTGTGCTATGGCGTTGGGCGAGTCTCTTGTGCAGCTGTGTAGCGCTCCGCAGACTGGCGGCGTTTTGGCACAGCGCTCGGCCATTGTGGAGAAGTTCAACGAAGAGCTACTCTCCTCGTCGTCGTCATCTTCATCATCACCATCCTCGTGGTCGCCGTCGTCGTCGCCGCCGTCGCTCGTTGCCTTTGCTGACATGGAGCTTACGGTGCGCGCCGTTATTGCATGGCTTGCCAAAAAGTCCGATGACGAAGCGTCGGCGGCGTCGTCTGATGGGTCCGGCGACGCGTCGTCTTCCGCCTCGTCGTTGTTATCGTCGGGCGGCGGCTCTTCAAAAGGTGGGTCGCGTAAGAAGGAGGGCGGTAAGCCTATGAAGGCACGTCGTGGCAAGGTGAGCGACGTGAAGCGCGACGCTAACTATTTGAAGGAAGTCGAGTCACTTCCGATGCTCATGAGCTGCCCTAACTGGGTACTTGAGGTGATTTCAGGCAGTGTTGAGGCGAAGGAGGAAGGCGGCGACGAGGGTGCGGTGACGTGCAAAACCAACATGGGATGTGCACGTCTGAACTGGGGCGTCTCCAAGGGAGTACTCGCCTGGGACGTGACCATTGTTGCGGAGACAATGGACCAGGGCACCTGCCTGGGGGTCACGTTGGCTGAGACGGGCAGCATCACGCACGGACACATTGTGTACGACACCAAGGGTTTGTACGTGTGGCGAGGCTTCAATGGCATGCTGCATCGCAGCGGCGAGACTGCCGGTCATGTTCCAGCGCGTCCTCAAGATCGCTCGTCGCACGTGTCGACTGGACGACGCATTGTCAAGGACGATGTGATGCACTTTGTGCTTGACCTGCGACCAGGCAGCACCGGCAACGGTCGCCTCTTTGTGAGTCTCGACGACGAGGACGACTACCGTCTCATGTTTGAAAATCTCTGCGACGAAGTCGACAACCAAGGACCCCTCTACCCGGTTGTAGCACTTTACTCACAGGACGGTAACTTTCGTCAGAGTGTCGTGAGCAATGTGCGCGCCGACCCAACTGTTTTCCAGGAAATGGGCATTGCACCACCGAGCGGCTCTGGCTCGCTCTCGTCGCCGTTTCTCTCCTTGGATCCACGCGTGGCTGCCGAGAAGGATGCGGCCCGTCGTGAGGCTCTTCAGCTTCTCTCGATGCCCCTGTTTTCCGGTGGTCTTGGCGACGAGGCAACCAGTGCTTCTATTCCTGCGACGGGCGATCCAGCCCCCAATCTGTCACTTGACGAGGCACTTGCGCAACTGCCTTCGCTGGCGCGAACCTTCCTGGAGCGATTCATTGAAGGTGCTTCCGACAAGAAGCAGGTAGCGAGTGGCGAAGCGAAGCACAACGACGATGGCGACGGTGACGCCAAGGTCGACAAGGATGGTGTCGAAGGTGTGAATGATGGAGAACGATCGGCGTTGGTAGCGCGACTGCCTGAGCTCACGCCCGGAGCGCGACTCTCTGCCTGGCTTGAGGACGCGTACAATCAGTTGCTCAAGGTGGGTATTCAAGAAATTGATGCGGCGTCGCGCGACGACGAGAATGCGAATGTTGACGATGAGGGTGAGGATGGCCGCAAGGGACGACGCTCGCCTGGTCGCGTGACCTTTGCCAGCAAGGACATCATTGCTCCCGCGCCCAAGGCTCCAACGACAGCGGTGACACCGTGGAAGACGATTGACGGCGAGAGTGGGGATGCGGAAGATGAGGAATGGGAAGACGTGGATGACGGGAACAGTGGTGACGAGGAAGAAGAAGAAGAAAAAGAAGGGGATGAAGAAGAGGAAGTCGACACGACGCCGTCTGCTGTTGAGGACGAATCCAAGGATATCTCCAAGAGTAGTGACGAGAATGATGATGATGATGATGATGATGATGATGATGATGATGATGATGATGATGATGATGATGACGACGACGACGACGGGTGGGAGGACGCGGACAGTGATGCGTCTGGGGAGCTCTTGTCGGACGAGACGTCCGAGAGTAAGAAGTCAGCGACGTCGGGCACGTTGTCGCCGTCGGCGTCAGCAGGCTCTTCCTCATCCTCAAGTGCACCCGCGAAGACATTTTTGGATGATCCCCGTGAGGCGTTCAGCTATGACGCTGATGATGCGGAGGCGATGCGCAGCGTTTTTGCATCTTCCTTGTGGCACTTGGACATTGTTGACGACGCGTACGCCGCTGCGACTTTCCTTCGTCTGCGACCCGACCATCGTCTTGAGGACGTGTTACGAATGAAAAGCGAAGCAGCAGCCGCAACAGCAGCAGCCGCGGCAGCAGCAACCGAGGTCGAAGAAGAGACCGACACGGCTGACGCGGACGCGGGTCCATCGTCAGGGACAGATGAATCCAACTTCACTGCAACAACAACGACCACTACGACTGTGGCACCAGCAAGCAAGGAGATGGAGTTTTGTTCGTCGTCGTTTGTGGTGATGAGCAAGGCCACCAAGGGCATGCAAGAGGCATGCGATGCATTTTGTGAGACGCTCCCACCAGTGCTTGCACATCTGTTCCGCTTGTGGCGCTTTACTGCCGATGCGGTGCGTCAGGCACGATGCGAAGAGAAGGTGTGCGCTCAGCTGAGCGCGTCCAAGGACAAGCCGTATGGATGGGCGGCACTTGTGGCGCGTCGAGTGGAACCCATTGTGCACGAGGAGGTCGAGGGTGACCATGGACGCTTTGTGCGTGTTATGTGCCGTCTCATGGACGACCGACAGACATTGGATGCGGCTGTGTGCGATATCAAGGAGTTGCGCAAGTACATCGCAATGGTGGCGATGAACGTGCCGGCCACATTAGATGGCCTGCAGTTGGATGTGTCGGGCAAAGGTCCGAGTGCCTTAAGCAGCCATGGTCTCGATTTGCCACCGGGCTGTGAGCACTTTGTGCTTGGGAAGAAGAAGAAGAAGGGCTCGGATGGGCGTGAGGGGAATGTCAAGAAGAAGAACAAGTCGATGGCTGGCGGACCATTTGCTGGGATTATTGCGCCTTTCCCCAATGAAGACGAAGACCACGACGATGAAGATGACGATGATGATGAGGATGATGAGGATGATGATATGTGGGATGATGAAGAGGACGATGAAGAGGACGATGAAGAGGATGAGGATGAGGACGAGGAGGACGACGATGGCGATGACGACGAGGAAGAGCAGGCAAAGGGCTTTATGGGCGTGTTTAGCGACGACGACTGGGGCGAGCGTCCAAAGCAGAAGAAAAGGGTGGCGGCGAAGAAGATGAAGGCGAAGAAGAAAATTCATGACTTTGCGTTTGGATGGGGAGAGGATGACCACCAGTATATCGATGAGGATGGAAACGATAGCGATGACGACGACGACGACGACGACGACGATGATGATGATGATGATGATTATGATGATGATGACGATGATGACTACGATGATGAAGACGACGATGATGAGGATGATGATGATGAAGAAAATGTGTCTGACTCTGATTTGAGCGAATCAGCCGAGGGACCTAGTAGGGTGGCTTTTGGTGTGCCTGGGGGCACGACCAACTCAACGATAGCCAAGAGCTGGTGCAAACTGACGCCCATGGTGCTGGAAGAGATGGTGGCGCTTACACGACGCCGCGCGGCGCTGCCCCTTGAGCTACCGGCTGAAGACAAGCGGGAGCTCGACAAGGGCAAGTCACGACTGTTGCCCGTGAGCGGAGTCGATATGAAACTGCCGTCTGGCGAACAGGTGGTTCGCCAACTCAAGGCAGGCCCTGTGCCACCCATGCACGACGACTACGACCGTGAATACGACTCCGACGACTCCGACGACGCCGACAACGACGGTCACGCTCTGCCAATGGGCTACCCGATGTCGGCCAAGGCCAAGGGCATTCACTACTTTGAGGTGGAGATGGTGGACATGGGCGAGCCGGACAGTGCCTCGGCGGTGGGGCTTCTCCCTGTGAGCAAGGAGGGCATGTCGGGTCATCTCGGCTGGAATGGACACTCGTGTGGCTACCACAGCGATGACGGTGGCCTGTTTGGCTCGCGCATGCCGCGCCAGCGAACCTTTCACGAGGGCGATGTAATCGGTTGTGGCTGGGTGCCGTCACTGAAGTACGTTTTCTACACGCACAACGGTGACGATTTGGGGCCGGTCTACCTGCCAGGTTTTGTCGACAAGGCGTGGAAGGGCGGCGTGGAAGACTTGCGACCGGCTGTGACGTGCCAGGACGGCGGTGTGATGGTCTTCAACTTTGGTGACTCGCCGTTTGTCTCACAAGAAATGGAAGTACGTCGTCTGGCGGCTCTTGCTGCCAGTGCGTCTGCCAATGGCAGTGGCGGAGGAAAAGAAGCGGCATCCTCAAGCACCGCTTCAGCCGGAACGGCGACCGTAGGTGCTACTGCTTCGCCGGCAGTTGACTTGGACGGCGGTGCGACTTCTTCTGGTGCTGCTAGTGCTATCATTGGTGCTGTTATTGGCGCAAGTGGTGCTGTTGGTGTCAAGGCGGAGACGGACACTGCAAAATTCCCAGTGGATCCGGCGGCTGTTGACATTGTTGGCAAGGCAACGGCCAGTGCCATGTACCAGCGTGGTCTGCTGCTTCTGCAAATGCTGCGTCGACAGCATGCCATTGGCGAAGCAAGCAATATTACAAGTGCGCCGCTGCCGTCGGCCGTCAAGGCCGAGTCTATCGCGCAAGAGGAGACGCTGCGTGCGATGGAACAGGCGGGCGTCGAGCCGACTGCGCGTCAGGGTACTATTTCTCCAATGGTACCGTCTGCCTCGAGTCGTCGTGCAGCATTTCACCATCGCTCGGTGTCTACAGTCGCTGCCAAGACAACATCTTCGCGGCCCCCGAGCGGCTTGGGGCCTTTGGCGGTCGAAAAGCGTGCCGCTGAAATGCCGGTGTCAGCGAGTGTGCCGACACCGCACGAGTCCGTGGGAGGTTCGCCGACGGTTCGTCGTGCTCCGCCTCTCTACACGCGCTCCGTTTCAGTGGATTCGTCGTCGTCCCCGGCACGGGCGTCGCCCAGCCGTGGTCGGACACCCGCAACCGATGGATTCGATGTGGAGAGCATTGCCTTTGACGGCGACGGCCTGCTCAACAGTAGTAGCGGTGTGTCGAGCAGCGGTGGTGGAGTGGATACGTCCATGACGGCAATTATGGCACCGGTGGTGGACGACGCGCAGTTGATGATGAAACCGAGTGCAGCACTCACATCGGTGATTCAACAGGTAGCGGCAAGTCCTAGCCGCAACGATGTGCGCGACATTCTCTATGTGTGTGTCGAGACCAATGTTGAGGCGACGGTGGTACAGCGTGTGAGTTCGACGCTGAAGCAGCTTGCGAGCGAGCTCCGACGAGTATTTGCGTGTGCTCAGCGTCTGGTGGAGTCATCGCGTACCAAGAGTGTCATTGAGATTGTTCTGTGGCACATTGGGTCGTTGTTGCATGCGGGCGAGCGCGCGCAGGACGACTTGGTGACTGTGGACACGCCCGTTCTGCAGCCGTTGCTTGGCTGTGATGTGCGCACCGTTGCGCTGGTGCGTCGCTCACTTCACCTGCTGCTCGATGCGGTCGCAGAGCATCTGTCACTGAAGGGTGATGAGACATCGCAGCAAATGATTTGCTGGTTGGCTCTGCGTTGTTGGTGTGCGCCACTGTCACAGCTGGACAAGGCGCTGCTCACCCGCTCGTCTGTCTTTGACTACCTTCGTGATCTCATGACCACAACTGGCGACAACGACACGGAGTTGTCGTTGACATCGTCGTCGTCGTCGTCGTCGTCATCGTCATCGTCGTCGTCATCGGCAAGCACTGCAATGGCTGGCATCGATGCGATTGGTTGTGGCAGTGTGTGTGCTGTCAGTGCGTCAGTGGATATTACCAAGGATGTCGAGATGACAGTGTCGACGGGAGAAGCGCGGCGTGCCGCATTGACGGATGCGTCGACGGAGACGTTTTGGGAGAATGAGATGGGTGGTGGTTTGGGTCAGAATTCGGTGATTACAATGGCTGTGCCGGCGGGCGACGATGGCGACGTTGTTGTCTGTGGCGTGTTTGTACATGTGGACATGACACGTGACAAGGAACGACGGGTGTCGTCTCTGTCGCTGTCGGTGGGCGAGACAGCTGCGTCGATGGACCAGAGGGTAGTCGACACGGTTGTGGTTCCCAAGACGTACGTCGGCTGGATTCGTCTTGGTGGCACATCGCCAGTCGTGATGTGCGTCAAGGGAACGCGGTCTCGAAGGGATACGGCAAGCACCACGGGTCGTGTCATGCTGCTCACCGTGCGCGGTGTATCTGAGCAGGCTCGTCTCCGTGGCATTCGTATTATGGCGCGACCGGTACCCGCCAAGCTTGATGCGAGCCACGAAGAGGTAAACCAAGGAGATTCTGTTCTTTGTGTGTTACGTTAATTGATGTGAATTGAGCCTTTTTTTGTTATCATTAATAATAATTAATAATTATTTTCTTTTCTTCTTCTTTTGTTGTTATTTTATTTTTTTAGACTCTTCCGGTGAAAGAGAGGGCGATGGAGTCGTTCCGACGATTGGCTGGTGCCGTGTTTGACTTTATGGTGGGAGGAGGAGGAGGAGGAGGAGGAGGAGGAGGAGGTGCGGTGGGACCGACGGAAGGAGCCGACCCATTGCGACGCGATGCCACGGACATGAGCCAACGCATGACTCGGTATTTGTTCTCAAGCCAGGCACAAGGAGCGGGCATGCACGAGCGACTGTACCAGTTGATTGTGAAGGAGCTGCGCAGCGAGGCCGAGACGATTGCCTCGAACGATGACTATGTCTTTGAGCTGGTGTCGTTGGTGCTGTCGTTGGCGGACACACAGCAAGGACGTACGTTGATTACGGCGGGCGACGCTCCACTGATTTGCTCGCTGCTGCGGCTTCTTGGCGCTAGCACGGCGCGTGTACAGCGCCAGGTGATTTGTGTGCTTCGACGTGTGCTGCCGCACTACACGGCGTTTGAGCTGGACCAGGCAGCATGTGTGCCCGCGAATCTGCTTCTCGGGGCAGTAGCGCGCGGTATGCTCATGCAAAGTGCGGAGAAGGATGTGGTCGAGGCGGCAACGAAGGGAGAAGACGAAGACGGTGAAGGAAAGGAGGCGGAAGCGGAGACGGCACTCATGACAGGTCGGGGTGCGCTTGCTGTCTACCTGCTGTTGTGCATGGGCAAAGGTATGGAGATGCAGGCGAAGGGGCGGGAGGCAGGCAAGACCGCGTCGGTGCGATCGCGTATGGAAGACCTTGCGTGGGCGCAGTGTGTTCCGGGAGATTTTGAGGCAGACGTGCTGACGGAACTGGGCGAATTGTTGCGAATGTTGTGGCAAGTGGACTCGGCGACTAAGGAGGGCGACGACAAGACTGCTGCTGCTGCTGCTGCTGCTGCTGCTGCTGCAAGTGACGAAGGCGACGATGATGACGCTGCGAAACAGAAGCGACAGCATGCGAGTGTGGTGGCCCTGTTGCGCTCGAGTGCTACAAGCGACACGACCTTGGACTGTGGCGGTGGCGGTGGCGATGCTGGTACATCGTGGGCTGTGGCGTTGCGTGCGGTATTCCGTGGAGCCATTGGCTATGCACCATCTGTGTTGGCCAAGAAAGTTGCTGCAGGGTTGGCACCCGCAGGCTATCCCAAGGAGGCGCCTGTTTGGCTTGTGGTGGGTGCGCTTTGTCTGGGCGGACACGCTGCCGAGGAGGTATCTTTGTTGGCGGCACTGGATCCTGCTGCAGTTGAGGAGGAGGAAGAAGAGAAGATGGAGGAGAAAGAGTCTGTGGTGGCTGTTGCTTCAGACGTGAAGGAAGATGGCGAAGGGACTGTGGAGACACAGGAGAAGGGGGAGGAAATGCCCAAGAGATACTGTGACAACCACGACGACGGTGCGACGCTGGGCGTGGTGGTCTGTGCCGCTTGTGATGGCATGTCGCTGTGTGTGGAATGCGATCGTGTATTGCATATGCCCAAGGCGAAGCGATTGCATGTGCGTGCTCGGTTTGATGGCAAGACAGCTAATGAGGTGATTGAAGCGTCGGGTGCGGCGGCCTTAATTGGAACGAGTGGGGGTGTGTCGAGTGTTGCGAAGAAGAACGGCAGTGGTGGCGGGGCTGTTGAAGATGGCTTGAAGGCGGCGATGAAGGTGCAGGTGGACGCGGGAGCAGGTAGTGTGCGACTGCGACTGTCGTGGATGTCGTTGCTGGTGCATCTGCAGCAGCAACTTGCCGTACTGGAGGTCAAGCGATCGCCCATGGCTGCTGATGGGTCTGTTCCCGGCTCTGGCGGACATGGTCGTGCATTGGGAGGAGCGAGCGGCGCGTCTGGTGGGAGTGGTGGTGTGGCAGGAGGCGAACCGCAGGTGTGTCGGTTCTGCAAGAGTGACCTGACGGCTGCGACACGGTTTGAAGGGAACGCCGAGTGCCCTGCGTTATCACTTGTGTGTCGCGAAGAGGAGTGTCGCGAGGCGGCGACGCAAAGCTGCACTGCGCTGCTTGGGTGCGGCCATGCGTGCTGTGGCGTGCGCGACGAGGAAGAGCATCTGCCGTGTCTGCACGCGGACTGCTGTGCAGAGCGTGGAGACACGGTCGACGGCGACGAGTACTGCAGCGTGTGTTACACGGGCTCGCTGAGCGAAGAGCCATGTCTGCGACTTGGCTGTGAGCACACGTTTCACGCCCAGTGTCTACGACGGGTGTTGGAACAACGATGGAACGGGGCTCGCATCAGCTTTGGGTTCATGTCGTGTCCGCTGTGTCGTACCGACATCCAGCATGCGCATCTACGTGAGCTGCTTGAGCCGCTGGAGGCACTGCGCGAGACAGTGCGCACCAAGGCTAAGCTGCGCCTGACCTACGCAGGACTTGACAAAGTCCCTGAGCTCACCGACAAGACGAGTCGCTTTCACGAGCAGCCCGTCGAGTATGCCATGGACCGCTTCAGCTACTACCCCTGCTACGTGTGTGCCGACCCTTACTACGGCGGTGAGCGCGTCTGCGGCGCTGCTCCCGGCGACTTTGATCCCTCCGAGCTTGTCTGTCCCAAGTGCCAGCCCCACAGTGCCGAGAGCCGCTGTCCCAAGCACGGCGATGATTTTATTGAGGTACCTCTCGAGAATGTGTTGTGATCTTTTGCATATTAATGCGTCGTGTTTTTTTTTAATTATTTTTCTTTTTAATTTTTTTATATATAGTTCAAGTGTCGGTACTGTTGCACGTAAGTCGACATCAAACACAAGACAATTTTTGATCTTGACTGAGGATACGGAATTTTTATTATAGTGTTGCGGTGTACTTTTGCTTTGGAACAACACATTTTTGTGAGCGATGCCATTCGGACACGGGTCGAATGGGCGATCTGTTTAGTTCAGGGAAACTGCCTCAATGTCCTTGTGGTAAGTGTGATTGTTTCTTTGTGGTGTGTGTATGTGTGTGTTGATGATGTGCCGTGTGTGTTTTTTTTTTGTTTCTGTGTTTGTTAGGTCCGCTTGGCAAACAGTTGGTGGGAGAGTGTCCATTGGGTGTTAAGCATCCCCCGGGAGGACAGGAGTTTCCGCTTGGTTGTGGAGTCTGTCGTCAGGCACAGACATTTTGAGAGACATACAGAGAAGAGAGGTCGAGAGAGGGGAGATTGATTTACATTGAGATTAAGATTGAGAGATTCAAGGCGAAATGATCACTTTATTCAGAGGTTGTCTGAGGTTCGTTTGTGGTAAAAGCATGGCTTCTCTTTAATCCTTCAGTTTTGTCTCGACATCGAATCAAAATCTGAAATTTTTATTAGTATTCCCTATTCCTAAATAACAATCATTTTGCAATTTGCTCGCCATTGGCTGATCTGGTTCCCTTCTCCCTCTTGAATTGTGACTTGTCATGGAGCGGATTGAGGTATGTGTGCGAAGGAGAGAGAGAGAGAGTGGGAGGAAGCGAAAGCCAATTGAAATGTGCTGTTAGAATGGCGAAATCGGCGATCTTCTGTCGTCTGTTGGCAGCGACGAGGATCTCACAGCGCTGAGACCGCTCCTGCCAACCCTTGTACAGTATTTCCGGGCCGCGCCGGCGTCTTCGTCGACTGTGGCGGCGGCGTCCGTCCTGGCGTCCTTCACCGCCACCGACACGATCAACGACCACTGGGCCGTCGCCATGTCTGCCTTGCGCGCGACCGTCACGGAGCAACGGCAGCTGCTCTCGCTGATGGCGCCTTCGTCCATGCTTGCGTTGCGCGCAAGGCAGCATGCGACGGCGTCCAACGGCACCAACGGCGACAACGACGGAGGCGACGACGACGGAGGCGACAAGTGGCTCTGCAGTGTGCTGCAGCACTTGCTGCATGCCGAGCGCGTGATGCAGCTGCTGGATGAATCGCAGCTGGACACGGCGAGCAGCAAAGTCATTGGCGAGTTTCATCAACGCTACTTGGAACTGTCAGTCGAACTACGCGACGTGCCCACCCTCACCAACGCCTTTTCTGACGCCATTTGCGTCCTCTTGCATCGCCTTCCCGACGAGCTTCCTCCCGCGGCTGCAGTACGCTCGCTTGTGTTTATGGGTGTACCCGTGGCCGTTGTTGCAGCGATTGTCGCCAACTTTCCATCTTCCCTCGACGAGACCATCCAGTCGCTGCTCTCTCTCGTGTCGCCTCCCGATTCTACCATCACCGCCATCAACAACAATGCTTTGCTGCCCCCAACAAATGCACCCGCGACTCTGACGGCCGCGCGACGCTCGCTGGCGACCGTTGCTCAGATCTATGTCGCCAAAGTGGCCTCCGTGGCGAGCCACCGCGCTCACTCTGTCCGTGCCATGCTTGTGGAGCGTCGCGTACTGCTAGAGCTTACTTTTACGCTGACATGGGAGCACTGCTGCGACGACGTGCTCTTTCTTAATGGACTGCTGGGCCACGATTCAACGCGTCAGTGGGTCTCGGACTACCTGGCACAGACGGCGGCACAGGCAGGCCGCAGTGTGGTGGCGGGCAGTCCGGGCGCCCGCAACGCGACTGTGCGTGAGCTGTGTGACCACCTACGTGCGTGCTCCCTCTCTGCGTGCAGTGCGCCTCTCACTCATCGCTGTGCCGTTTTGCGTTTGCTCTGTCTCGCGACCGGTCTGCTCGGTCTGCGTCTCACCGAGCTCGAAACATCTGCGTGCATGAAGCTTATTGCATCGGCCAGTCTGGGCGAAGCTACCCGTCGCTTCATCGAACTCTCCCTCTGCTTTGTGCTCATTTGTCCACACTTGTCATCGCTCGCCAAACCCGAAGTGATCAACTGGGCCACCGCACTGCTCCAGCGTAACCCCTCAACAGCAACAGCGGCTGACAACACACACATTCACGCTGAAATGGTCCTGTTGGTGGCCATTCACTTTCACAACAAGCAGCTTGAGAGCATTGCTGAGCTGGTGCGTACCACACTGAGCATGCCGGTGCAGCTACACTCGGCTTCGCTCGTCGAAATGGGTCAGCTGTTCACCACGCGCGTGTTTACCACTCGCCAGATTGCACGCTATGCCTTGCAGGTGCCCGTGACACCTCAGCTGTCGGCCCACCACGAAGGATTCCTGCCCATCCACTGTGTGTACCAGCTATTGACGGGCGGAGGGGCGAAAACGGCTGAGCAAGGCGCATCGTCGTCGTCGTCGTCGTCGTCGTCGTCGTCGTTTGAAGGGATTGAGGGTGAGTGTCTTGGGTGGATTATGCGTCAGATGGTTGAGTGTGTGTTGCCGGTGCATGCCCTAATGCCTGCTGTCATGGAGGCAGCCGCACACACACAGTACCGCCTCCAGCAGCAGCACAGGAGACACCACTCTCTTCTTGTGCCCTTTGCCGAAGATCAACTCATTGCTATGTTTCAGGATGTGGCGTCGGCGCAGCCGCAGCAATACTCGTGGGCATGTGCCGTGTTGGCCATGTTTCATGTGCTCTGTCGCAACGACCGCCGTCGTGTGACGCAAGCAACACCAACAGCGACTATAACGGACGAGCAACGACCGCAGCAGCAGCAACAGCGCCGTGCAGTGCCTTACTCCAGTGCGGTGATTGACGCGCTCCCTGCGCGTGCGCTGCTCACGCGTGCCCAAGCCGACCGCGATGGCTATGCCAACATTTATGCGCCTCTTGTGGCCGTTGCTGTGCGCTGCTTTCCTCAACTGTTTGACACGTCTGAGTTGCTCATGCGCGACTTGCGACAGCAGCTTGAGGCACAACAACATCGGCAGCGACGTGTGCTGCCGTCGTGTGCGCACGCTCAGAGTGTTTTTGCGCAGGTGCACACACAACCGGCGGCTGTATGTCGTCTGCTGGATGACATGCAGAGCAGCGCGAGTGACGCTGAGCTATTGACACTGCTTGCGCCCACGGTAGACGTGCTTTTGCCGGCACTGATGGAAATGGGGGTGACTGCGCCGTTGGAGCTGCAGCGACGCTACGCCGTCGTGTGGGAGAAGCTTGCGTCATGCGCGCCCCGTCGCCTGTGGCTTGCCTCGTGCAATGCCATGCGCGACCCTCTCCTGCAGATTGCGCCGCTGACGCACGAGACACTTGTGCAAAGTCCCCTTGCGACCCTCCAGTGTCGTCTGTGTGTCTTTCGTATGCCGCCGCTCTTTGAAGGGATCCTCTTGACTGTGCTGCGAGCGTATCTGTGCGAGAGTAGTGCGCAAGTGGATGCTACGGTACGTGAGGCCAGCGGCACCGCAACGGATCTACAGGAGATGTCGGGCACACTGGTGCGGGGCATGGAAGGCACTGCTCTCCTGGCGCTCTTGGGAGTGTGTCTGCGCTCAGAGGAGCTCGATGGAAGTGTGGAGACGAGTAGTGAGAGTGAGAGTGCGCTTGTGCGTCGGTTTGACTGTGATGTGCTGAGTGCCATCCAGCGGGCCGTGTGCAGCTATGCCCACCAGGCCTTTATCCAGGACCCACTCCTCATGAAGTTTGTGCACGACAAAGGGTATGATTTGCGTTTGGTGCCGCTTACGGTTGCACATGTGCCGTCTATGCACGTCTGTCTAGACTGGCTTCCCGAGCTGTTTGCGTCGCCGAGTGCGACGCAGCGGGCGTTTGCGGCGCGTCTTGCGGCAGCGCTTGCGGTGCGCTATCCGCTGCCCAAGTCACTTGCTGTGTGCCATCAGGTCATTGCGTGTGTGCGAACTCTGATTCTTGCGGTGGGCGGTGCAGGGACAACGGCGGACGCCCTGCGCGCACGCACGGCGGCTCTCGACGCCCTCCCGGCTCTTGCCGACGTCTTCCGCGCCTTTCCCATGCTCTCCGACGACACCGTCAACGTGCTTGTGGCCGCCCGTGCCCGCCTCGACGCCGCTGCCGAGCCCGCTCTCCAGCGCGCCGTTGCACAGACCTTTTCGGCCATTGCCGATGACTTTGTACACGAAAAGAGAGTCCTCTCATGAGCAAACATAACGTGATATATAAAAGAAAAGCTATACAATTTATTAATTTTTTTACTATTATAATGAAATTAAACAAGACACAAACACAAAGAAAGAAAAAGAATAAAATAGACGTATAGGAAAACAAGTCAGCGACGAGAGGAGAGGGAAAAGCGGGCGCGGGCACCGGCGGCATGAGCGGCAAAAAGCACGGGAGGCGTAACGGCCTGGCCGGGCGCCTGTCCTTCCTGCGCCTTCTGCTGCTCAAGCGTCAGCGGTGGGTCCATCCACTCAAAGAAGCGGCACTTGTCGGGATCGCCCATCTTCTTGCTGCACGTGACAAAGCGCCGCCCAATGTTCTCTGGTTTACCCTTCTTGGAAACAAACATGATGGATGGATAGCCGCACTGGCACGGCGGGGTGTCCTCGGTGGCGAGGGAACGCTGCGCCGCCTGCTGTTGGTGCCGTAGATTGTCATTTTTGGCTGCGTTGCTGCGCTTCCATGCCTGCGTCTGTTCGAGTTTCTGGCGTTCGCTTTGGTTTTGTTCGTTGAGGCGCTCTAACAAGCGCATTTTCCGCTGCGCTTCGCGTTCGCGAGCAAAGAACACCTCTTCGGTGGCGCTGAGGGGTCGTGAGGGCATGGGACGGGAGTAAACAGTGGGCGAAGGGGCGCGCGGTGCGGATGGTGGTGGTGGTGGTGGTGGGGAGGGGTCGCAAGCAGCCGTGGCGGAGTGGGGAGCGGTGTCGAGGAGCGACGCCGCAATCGCCTGTGCAATCTGCCGATCTTCTTCGGCCTGCAGCCGCTGCGCTTCGCTCTGTTGGTCAAACTGCTGTGGGGTATGCGGTGGGACGTGGTTGAGCCTCGCACAGGCCCTCTCGGCCTCTTCGAATTGCTCCTGGACAAGCAGCGCTTCGCGGTCGAGTTCCTGTTGAGCCATTTCGACGCGCATTGCCTCTTCGACCAACCGCCGCTCTTCGCGCATGAGTCGCCGCGGACTGGTCGCTGCGACGTCTGCGTCGGCTTCGCGTTGGCGTTTGGCAGGCCGTCTGAGCGGGGAGCCTGGGTCGCGCGAGTGGAGCTGCAGCGGGAGCGGAGGGGAGCACGTCGCGGTGGTCGACGCGCAGGCGGACTGCGCGGTGCACGGGGCGTCTGCTGTGCCCGCATCCGTGTCAAACGCGGATCCCCACAGGAGCACTTCGTCGTCGTCGTCGTCGTCGTCCGATCCGACCAAGTACGCATCCATTTTCTTGTGCAAGGAAAATAATAATAATAATAATAATAATAAATTTTTTTTTTTTTTTTTTAGAATTTTGATTTTGGAATAGAATGGAATTTGGACAAGAGGGAAATGTTTGTGCTTCACTGATGATGAAACTAGTAGCCGAGGGCAGAGAGCTTGTCCTGGACGGGGGCAAGGGCAGCCTTGGCATTGGTGACGGCGGCCGCCTTGAGGTTGGTCGCCTGCTTCTTCTTCTGGTAGAAGGCCTCGGACTTGGCCTTGCGCTTGGTCTCCAGGTCGGCCACGACCGACTGGTACTTCCAGCCGACCTCGTGCGAGAGACGGCCGAGCTTGCAGAAGCGGCGCTTGGGTCGCAGGCGGACGACGCGCAATGCCTGTGGGACGACGACACGCTTCATCTTGTCGTAGGGCGGGGGGATGCCCTCGAAGGTCTTGAGGCGCTCAAGAGCCTTGAGGCCACGGGCCGACTTGTGCGGCATCATGCCACGGGTCACACGCCACAGAATGCGCGACGGCGAGCGGAGATGGAACGGACCGTTGTTAGGGTCGACGTTGCAACGCTACACCAATGAAAATAATGAATGTCAAAGAAAGAAAGAAAGGTTGTTGCATTTCTTTCCGTCTTTGTACCTTTCGGAGGAAAGCAGCGTACTTAATCTTGTTACGGAAGAAGCTGCCGGAGATGTTGATCTCCTCGCAACGAACAACGGTGACCTTCTGGCCCGAAAGGAGCTCCTGAACACGAGAGAGAGAGAGAGAGAGAGAGAGAGAGAGAAAGTGATAGAGAGAGAGAGAGAAAGTGATAGAGAGAGAGAAACAAAGTGATAGAGAGAGAGAGAAACAAAGTGATAGAGAGAGAGAGAAACAAAGTGATAGAGAGAGAGAGAGAAACAAAGATAGAGTATTAATACGATGTTTCAATAAGGACTCTCTGTCGTACCTTGGCAATGGTGCTAGCCAGGCGGCCCATAAGGTGGCCCCTGCCGTCAATGACGATTTCCTGTTGAAGGGAAGAGGCGAGGATGAGAGGGGAGCGCGGGAGGGGGTGGGGAAAGACGAGAGAAGGGCTGTTGCGCTCGTTTCGGCGCTTGGGCGCAGTTGCACGTGTCGCGTACCTTCTCAAACATTATATATAGGTGTGTCGGTCGAGAAAGAGAACCTCCTGAATGGCGTCGAGGGAAAGAGAGAGAAACGAGTGAGTGACATGAGAGAAAGTGAAAGAGAAAAAAAAAAAAAGGCCCTTTGGCACATAGAGAAGAAGAAGAGAGAACAACGAGTATGGAATGTGTCCCAGTGGGTGTCGCAAGGACGAGGGTGCCGGCGGTGAGGCGAACAGCGCGCTGACAACGACGCAGAGCGCAGCAGCACACACGCAAAAAAAAAAAAAAAAAAAAAAGGACCATCCTATGGCACACACGAAGGACGCTGAGGGAAGACACGTGGGGAGCACGGGGACACACGCACGAGAGGCCGTCCCCGGCGCGGGTGCGCGTCCGCCCGCCATGCCTGCCTTGGTCGTATTCGGGCACGAGGCGAATGTGTCTTGAGAGAAGCACAAAAAAAAAAAAATTCTCTCTCGATTTTTTGGGGGATTGCGAATCGTTAGGATGTCTTCACCGACCTCCGATTACGCAGGAAACCGCGACGTACCGTTCAAAAGACTTGACGACAACAAAAAAAAAGGAATTTGAAGGAGTTGGAGGTTTTTCATTTAGGCCAGTGATCACTTCGCACAGAGCGGCACAGCGCATTGATGCGTCTGTCTTTTCGTCACTCGTCACTTTGAGGTCACTCAGTTTATTCACTCTATTGGTTCGACACACTTGGATGCGTTTGCCTACCTGCTCTAGCGAGATATTTTGCATTGTATTTTCACTTGATGATTGATCACTGATTTATCTATCATCTTTCTCCACGTCTCACTCAATGTCGGGCAAAGATGAAGCCACAACTGTGGACAAGTGGGACGGGAATGCGGTGAAAAACGCTCTTGATGATGCAGCCAAAGAGGTTTGAATGCCACTGCGTCGTCTCCCGCCCCTCTCTCGCTCTCTGCTGCCTCCCTGTGGGCACGGCCAGCCTCAACACCCCGCTCCATACACACAACGCTCTCATGTTCCCTTGATTGTGTTCTTCTGCAGGCTCTGATGCAGATTGCGACGTCCTTTAAGCCTGACTATGGTGTTGTCGACATAAAAATCGCCTTCTCCACTCTCGCCTGCTGCTTTTCCGCCTTTGCCCTTGTCTATGGCTTCTTCAGTAAGTAGGCTTGTGTCTGTGACGGAGCATGAAGCGCCCTGTCGAGCGCAACGCAACAGGTTGACACAGTCTCATTCTCATATTATAATATTATGCTTTCGTTTCTTAGTTCCTTTCCCAGACTGTCGTGACGTGATGGCAATATGTGCCATTGGCTACTTTGTTCTGGCGGGTCTTGCAAACTTTGTGACCTTCTTCGTCGAAGGCGACAGTATTGCCCGAGCACGATCAACCGAGGTGAGAGCGCATCAGTGTACACACACCCTACACAAGCTGAGCGCACGCACGAAGCACACACACTATGCACAAACTAAGCATATTCACTAAGCGCAGGCACATACGCACATACAAAAACGCATTACACTAAGCGCGCGCACACATGCACTAAGCACATACATTCACAAACACACACACTCGCACACTCGCACGCCGTACTTTTCTCAATGCTTTGTATCTTGTCCACGTTGTAGAACAAAACGGTTCTCTACCTCGAGTCGAAACTCCCTCGTTTTGACAGCACCTACCAACTAACGCTGGTCAACAGCAACGCCGGCAGTGAGGTGGCGCGCCAGACGGCCGCCGGTAGCATTGGCGACTTTATCCACGAAGACGGCAAAATTTCCCACTCGGCCATGCGTTCCGTGGTGGCCTCTCTCTTTGCTGGGGTGGCTGGAAAGAAGTCTGATTAGGGAAATGGATAGCGTGAGAGGTGTACAGTACAGAGAAGTTGAAGTTTGTTTTAGTTTTTGAGTGTGTCTGTAGGAGTTACGCGCCTTTTCCTGCCTACTACTCGCTCCATACTACTTAGAGGCCAGTTGGAAGAACGGTATATATAGTGTGCGTGTAAGAGGGAGAGTGAGACAGGGATGGAGGGTGCAAACAGATCATCACACCGAAGCTTACGCGCAGAGTAGCACACGCGCACTCGTCGCCTTTGAAACGCCAATATATGTATTGTATATGAATATGAAAGTACTCTCAAAGTAGCTGTGATTCACTCACTCACTCACTCACTTCTGAGCCAACTGAAAGTACTCTCAAAGTAGCTGTGATTCACTCACTCACTCACTCACTTCTGAGCCAACTGAATCTGTCAAACAAACAATAATGAACAGATTGTCAGATTACGA
>CALSCP010001907.1:0-20663 GCA_943704425.1 Ministeria vibrans ATCC 50519
TCGATGGCCTGACACTCGGGGCCAGTGAATCCTGCGTCGCAAATGCACGCATAGCCGTCAATCATGTCAACACATGTTCCTGCATTCTGACACGGCGCGGAGAGACACTCATCAATCTCTGACTCACACAGAGTGCCGGTGAATGCGGCAGAGCAAGTGCACACAAATGTCGGTGACAAAATGTCGGTGTAGTTGCCTGTGCAAGTACCACCGTTAAGGCAGGGGAACGAGGCGCACGGACCCACAATAGTCTCGCATGTTGCACCAACGTAATCGCTGGTACACTGACAGATGAAATCAGTGGCGGTCAGAGCAAGACAAGAGCCACCATTTTGGCAAGGGTTGGAATCACACGCACTAGGGGCCACATCAGTCTCAGTGGGCGCAACAGCAGCACTGGTAAACACCACATCTGCCGACGTAGGAGCAGCAGCAGCACTGGTAAACACCACATCTGCCGAAGTAGGAGCAGCAGCAGCACTGGTAAACACCACATCTGCCGAAGTAGGAGCAGCAGCAGCACTGGTAAACACCACATCTGCCGAAGTAGGAGCAGCAGCAGCACTGGTAAACACCACATCTGCCGAAGTAGGAGCAGCAGCAGCACTGGTAAATGCAATATCTGCTGAAGTCGGTACAGCAGCAGCACTGGTAAACACCACATCTGCCGAAGTGGGCACAACAGCAGCACTGGTAAATGCGATATCTGCTGAAGTGGCAGCAGCAGCACTGGTGAAAACAACGTCGGCCGAGGTGGGTGCAGCCGCACTAGTAAAGACAACATCGGCTGATGTCTGCGCCGGCGCAGCACTGGTGAACACCACGTCGGCCGAGGTGGGCGCAGCAGCCGCACTAGTGAAAACAACATCGGCCGATGTCGGCACCGGGGCATCAGTGGTGAGAAGCACGTCGGCCGAAGAGACCGCCGCAGTTGAAGTGGGCTCGGGCACAGCCTCGCTGACCGATGTAGTAGCCTGCGCAAAATCGCTGGTCACCGCCGCTTGTGTTGTAAATGCGACCACGTTAGACACCATTCGACCGGCACGGACGAGAAAACGCAAATCCTGCGTCTGTGTCGTGTCGTCGTCGACAAGGACGTGCGCAAACTCGTCGCTAGCGTGATACGAGGGGGTGCTCTCGTTGGGCACTTGGTCGCGCCACGACACCGACTCGGCAATCATCTCAATTTGCTCGCCGGCAATGGCCGAGCGCAAAAGAATCTCATGCAAATGCGAAGCACTTGTGGCGCTTGTCGCAGCATGGTGCTCGTGAAAGCCCTTGAGCGTGTTGTAGAGCTGAGACTCCATGAGAACAGCACCATCTGCAAACACATTGGCAAGCATGCTAGAGCGTGCGTCGGTAGCAATGGGTACTCCGCGCGTGATCATCATGGACGAGTCCACAGTGTCATAGGCAGCGACCACACAGGACGCCTGAGTGACACGAGCTGCGCGCATCATAGAGCGCACGCAATCGGGTTTCAGCAGCTCAACACCGCTCAGGAAGAGCAATTTGGTGGCCGGGAAGGCAGCAACGGCCGCACGCGCACCAAGGTTGTTTGCAGCGGCAGCGCTCAAATGTTGAGGCGAGCGGATGAGCGCACGTGTCTCTGAACGGCTCCACTCAAGTCCGATCGCGTTGACAATGCGACGCGTTACCTTGTCCGTGCTGGCGTTGTCAACAACCACCAGATTAACGCGTCCAGCAAACGTCTGTTGCTTGAGCGCACCAATGGCCGTCTCGAGGCGCAGCGGGTCATCACGATGCACAATGACAACCGTCACGGTTGCGGACACTTCAGCGTCGTTGTTGTCCGAGGCAGCAGCGGCCGTCAGCCGGCCGGCAGCCGTCAGTGCCAAGCGAGCATGAAAAGCAGGCCAAGCGACGGCGGCAGAGGAGGAGGTGGTGGCCGTGTCAAGGGCAGTCTCAGCCTCGAAAACGCGCGCCTGGCTGATTTCGGTGGTGAGAGCGGCCGAGACGCCCCAGGCGGACGCAAAATGGTCATAGTCGTCGCGATCAGAGATGACGACGGCGTCGGCCAGGTTGTGCACGCGACGAAACGTTTGCTCCTTAATGAGCAACTGAGTAATTTCCGAGCGTGTGAGCATCTCGAGTTCAACCTGAGGCGCGGGGCGCAGACGCACCGCATAACCAAACACACTGACAGCAATGTGAGGCAGTGGTGGCGCCTGATGCGCGGGGGCAGCAAGGAGGCCCTGGGCGCGAGCCTGCAGCGTGTAGTAGCCAAGACCCGATGTGAGCTCAAAGTGCACAATGTTGCACTGTCGGTGTACGTGCATGGCACGCACCCAGAGGTAGGCGTCGTAGGAGCTTTGCAAACTTGTCGAAGGGAGGTCGAGGCGAACGGGACTGCTGGGGAGCCGCACCAACCGCGTGCCAGTGACACTGTAGGCATCGACTGCCTTTTGCCAACGGCGATCGTTGACGGCCGCCCCTGCGTACGCCACCGTAACGACCTTGCCTGCGTTCCAAGCGCTCAAGGCAAGCGTGTGGTACATATTGGCTCCCGCATGATTGGGGTCGAGATCACCAAAGTGCTCCACCACAAGACATACGCCGGCAGGCTGTTCGCTGTCGACCATGTAGAGCTGTTTGTGAGCGGCTGTCGCGGCATCAGTGTTGTTCTCACGCTCGTGAGTGTCCCAAAAGTCGCCGTCGCGCACGGTACAATCGGGTGCCGATTGCCAGCCAAGGTCACAAAGGCAGATGGAGCTTCCAGGCATGGTGGGTACACCGTGCTCATTACAAAGCTGACGGGCGTCGAGACTGTTTGAAAACTGAAGTGTCGGCGCCGTGCCATCGTCCATCTCGGGAGCACCATGGCGGTGGTGAGTTTCCTGAGAAGCATAACGAAGAAACATTAATTTTAAAAAAATTATTATTAAAAATATAAGAAAATAATATTATTATTATAGTCCTCGGTTTGATGTGTTTCAAGACATACCCGCACAGCAAGCCAAGCACACGAGGCCACTGTTCCGACAATGAGCAGAGCGATAAACGCAATATGACCGAGAGAGTAGATCGATGGAGTGCTCTCGCCATCCTACACAAGACATGTCGAGAAGAAGAAGACGAATCAGGAGGAGCTCTCATGCGACAGCAGAGCAATGGAAAACACGCAAAAAAACATCAACACGCCGTCGTTGTTGGAGGGATGGGATTGTTGACAATTCAGCGGCTGCTGCAACGCAGCGCACTGAGGAACAAGCCGTCCATTGATTCCAATTCAAAAGATTTGGGTTTGACACAGCTTTTTTTTTTTTTTTTTTTTTGGTTAAATTCGTTCCATCAGCGCCACTCAAACAAACACGCCGACAGTAGCGAGGCAAGGAGGGTGACAGGAATGATTAAAGGCCGAGGGGATACTGGTAGCAAGCGAGCGAGCAAACGAGGGAGAGAGAGAGAGAAGGAGATAAAGAGAGAGAGAGAGAGAGAGAGAGAGAGATAATCGCAACGGTCGAGAGTGCTTGAATGTTGAAAAAAAACAAAAACAAAAAAGAGGGGGCAGCAGATGGAGAATCGTGTATAGGGAGGGTTGTAAGAGAGTGGTATGGGGGCTGGGGCGAGAGCATTTGCAGCTGCGGCAACGTTGAAAGGGAAACGCGTGAATCATTGAAAATGTTGCGAGCGCTCTGCAGAATATTTGAAAAAAAAAAAACGGATAGAGAAAAAAAAAAGGGGCGGTTGCAAAGAGGCAGGGAGTTTGGTTAGGGGATGTGAAAGGGGGTGGGGAATGGGGATGTGCGGCGGCAAGGGCACGGAGAGTGGCGGGGGCGGCGAGAGCACTGCATGCTGTGCTTAAGCTGTTGGGGAAAAAAGACACCCTCCTGCAGGACACGGCGGCGCGCAGGGGCCCGTGCACGCTCCACCTGGTGCGATTACTGGCCCCGCATGAGGTTTCGTGACGGCGTACCTTTTTTAGATATTTTTCCTGAGCCATCGTGAAGCGAAGCTCAGCCTGGATGTCTCGCCAACGGTTCACTGAGCGCAGTGCCAATGGAAAGAACAAAGTCCTGAACTGAAAAGGCGGCGTGGTTTGTGGTGGGCGAGAGATATTGAAGGGAGAGAGAGAGAGGGAGAGAGAGAGAGAGAGAGAGAGAGAGTGTGTGTGTGTGTGTGTGTGTGTGAGAGAGAGAGTGAGCGTTTGTACATTTCGAACCGTCACGCGAATTGTTTCGTCTTACCTTGAGTCTTGAACGACAGACAAAAGAACCACACGAGGGAGGGAGGACCTAGCACAGGGCGGAGTTTTAAAAATAAAAAAAAAGTGTTCTGACTTGTGTGATCTTGCAGTTTGCCGTTTGAACTTTATTTGTGTCGGAACGGAGTCCGTTCGGTATATCGGAGTTGCGATTCGCTTTATTTTTAATCTGTGTGTATTTTATTGTGATGCGGTGAAGACCGAATCGTGTCATTGATGTGGATATTGTAGCAATGGAACTCTCGCGTCGCGTGTACGCGAGGGAGGGTAAATTGTCAAACGATGACGATTATACTTTGTTGACGACTCATAAATATTTATTAATACATGACCAAAGTAAATAATATGAGTGCTCCATCTTTTTGAGGCTAACCTATGGGGAAGTAGTATTACTCTCCATTGTATTATTTTTCATCTCCTTCAGTAAACTTTTCACTTCATTTATTTTTAATACTAATAATAGTAATAAAATATTATAACCTTTCTGATAGCATCACCCACTGTAGTGCGGCAGTGATGTACTGATGTTACTTGTTTCTTCAACCATGGTGGCGTCATGCGGTAATTAATTTCCAAAATGATTTGTATATTTTCGTATTTGTTCGTCATGTTGGTGAGGATTCATGAGACACTGGCGCACAAATTTACAAGGAGGCACATACGTGTACGATGATAGAAGTTACAAGTGGGTATTAATGGTGGTGACCATGACGGTGAGATGAGTGAGAGTGTGAGCGCATGAAGCTCTCTTGCTTGGCGCGAAGGGCGGTCTCATCAAGCTGTACAGTGAGTAATATACTTATTAGCAAAGTAAGGAAGAATAGGTTGCCCTTACCTCTTTCTTGTGATCTTCTTTTTGCTTCTTGAGACGACACTTGAGCTCGCGCACCTCGGCATTTCGCAGAGCGAGCGTCTCTTGAACTGTAGCAAGGGAGGCATTGACACGTTGAAGCTCCATCTCAAGGTCTTCGGAACGAGACGTTTGCGTGTGAGCAGCTCGCTTCAGTGCTTCATAACTAAAACAGTGAGTGAGTGAGAGTGAGTAAGAGAGAGTGAGTAAGAGAGTGAGTAAGAGAGAAAGAGAGTGAGTAAGAGAGAGTGAGTGAGTGAGTAAGAGAGAGTGAGTAAGAGAGTGAGTAAGAGAGAGAGAGTGAGTAAGAGAGAGTGAGTAAGAGAGAAACAAAGTGATAGAGAGAGAGAGAGAGAGAGAGAGAGAGAGATCTGGCAAAGGAGATGATCGAAATGTGTTTAGCATGTGTGCGTAGCGTGAAAGCGTGGGGTGGGTAGGATTAATGTGGATATGTAGAATATGTTATATGTACTCTGTTTGAAACTGCTGTCTGTCTTGACGAGATCGCTCACTCAGACGATCGATTTCATGCAGCGCCAATCGTAGTTTCTCCGTAACGTTTAGTAAGCGCTTTGAGGTAGCGGAATGATCTTTCTTTTCGCGCTACAGCACAGGAGGGAGAGAGAGAGAGGGAGGGAGAGAGAGTGTGAGTAGTGTTAGCAATTGTTATTACATGTTTGTGCACAAAAACACTCTGAACGAACGAACACCGAACCTCCAGTTCTGCAACGATGACGGACGACGGAGCACTTTTTTGAGCCTACACAAAAAGCGGTGGTTCAAATAAGAAAGCACGAGTGTTGTAGAGAAAGACGGAAGAAGTGATTACATTGCGATCAAACTCAACGCGAAGGAGCGAATTGAGTTTGGCCAGAACAGCGCACTCTTCGCTTGAGGCAAGAGCTCCTTCGCACATTATCTCTGCTGATGGTTGGTAATGGTAGCTGGTGCTTGGAGAAGCAAGGTGGCTATCCTTCAACAAAGTTGTGCCTACAAAAGAAAGTTGTGTTGATTTATTCAAAATTCAAATTCATCTCAAATTTTCCAATTCATTTTTTGTGAAATGGTCCTCGCCGAGCGCTCCTCAACGTGGGTCGTTGGGTTTGTAGTGCCGGCGGCCATCTGGCTGATCATCATTGCGTATTGGATCGGGACAAGTCAGCCTAAGCTCGATGGACCTGCCAACAGCGCTACTCCGTCAGAAGCGGCCATTCTCGACGCTCCACGCAAGGCTGCCGATGCCACAGCGTCACCTAAACCGCGTAGTGTCGAGCACACCGCTGCTGCGTCGAGTACGTTGTGTGTCTTGTTAAGTTTTCGCATTCATCGTCCTCACCACTCCCGTGCGATGGGCCCGCTGGCCTTGTGCCTTGTCGCATTCGATCGTTTTCTTGCCGATCTCTGGGTTCACTCGGTGCGCATGCACTTTTCAGCTCATATGGACTGTGTCGGAAGGACAATCTGTTTTTTTTTTTTTTTTCTTCTCTCTCTCCTTTTCCTTTTCTCTTCAGCAACGGCATAAAATCGCATTCTCGCATGTGTGTAGGGAATCGTGGGGACAGCGTCACGTCGGTGAACATGGAGGAGGCTGCTGTGGCTCTGGCGGCCAAGAACCGCTGTACAGTGGACGAATTTCCAGAGGTGTATGCGACTCTGCGCGCCAACTCAAACATGGCCTTCTCTGAACAGTACCGATTCCCTATTAATATCAGCTTTTATTATATTATTATTATAATTATAATATTTTATAATAATATTATTATCATCTCTCTTATTTGACATGCTGTGTATCTTATATTTTCTTTGTTGTAATCAAAGGTACCGACAGTTGTCGAGTGCGGCGGAAGACTTTGATGCGATTGAGAGCAGTCGATCGTCGAACCGCGCGAAGAACCGCTACAACAACATTTTGCCCTACGACCACTCGCGTGTCGTGTTGGAAGTGGACGAAGACGTAAGAGATCAGAAAGGAGCGATATAGATGTCTCTTAGTAATGACACGGTTATTTTTATTATTATCACAATCATTTTGAAGGAAATTGATGAGGACGTCACCGACTACATCAATGCGAATTTCATTGCTGGATTGCGGCAAGAACGAATGTATATTGCAACACAAGGGCCGACGCCGCGGACGTTTCCGGACTTTTGGCGGATGATCTGGCAGTACGAGTGTCCTGTCGTGATTATGGTGACAAATCTTGTGGAGCGGGGCACGACCAAGTGTCATCAGTATTGGCCCAAAGGTGTGGGTGACTCGGCGGACCACGGGCCGCTGCGTGTAATGCTGTCGGGCGAGGAGGAGGCCAAGATGGGACTGGTGCATCGCACGCTGTTGTTGACCAACATGGAGACGTCGCAGACTCGCGTTGTCCACCAACTACAGCTTGTTGGCTGGCCCGACCATGGCGTGCCTCGCTCGCCCGAGCTCCTTCTCAACATGATCCAACATGCGCACCAGCTGCGTGGCACATCGAAATCGCCCGTGGTCGTTCACTGTAGCGCGGGTGTGGGTCGCTCGGGGACGTACATTGCGACGGACATTAACCTGCAGCGAATGCAAGAGACGCAGACGGTGGCTGTGTTCGACACGGTTGTTGAAATGCGCAAGGCTCGCATGTACATGGTGCAGACCGAGGACCAGTACGTGCACATTCATGCGGTGCTGCTTGAGGCGCTTCGACAGGGCGCCACCAGTCTCTGCGACGTGTCCAAGTTTTCGGCGCACGTTGCCAAGCAGAGCAAGCTCGATCGACGCGGCTTTCGCAAAGAGTTTATGCTCCTCGCGCGCGACACGGGTGCCGTCGATTTTTACTCGTCGCAGCTGTCGATCAACTCGCGCAAAAATCGCTATGCGAATCAGTTGGCGCTCGAGCGATCGCGTGTTGTCTTGCGCGAGCTCAACAAGAAAAAGGTGCAGAAGTTGAGCGAGATGAGCGACGAAGCACGGGGCGAGCAGGCGAACAGAAGAAGGTTGATGGGCCAGGACTACATCAATGCCAACTACGTCGACGGCTGTGAACGACGCCACCACTACATTGCGACGCAATGTCCGCTGCCCAACCGCACTGTCGAGGCCTTCTGGACCATGGTATGGCAGGAGAACTCGCAGGTGATTGTGGCGCTCATGGGTGACGAACTCAATGGGTACCTACCGCTCGTGGTGGGCGGTGAGCCACTGCATGTGGGCATGTTCACCATTACGCCTGTCGACGAGACACCTATTTCCGACGCAGATTGTGTGCGTCGCACTATCACTGTTACACTGACTCAGCCGAGCGAGGACGACGAAGGGTCCGAGCCGACGACTGCGACAGCGACGACTGCAGAGAGCGAACAGCGCACCCTTGTCCACTACGAGTACCGTGGCTGGCCCGTCCAGGTGAGCATTCCGTCCGACGTCGTCTCTTTTGTGGCCCTTGCTCGACTTGTACAACCCCACGATGGTCCCAACGTGAGCGTAGGTCCTCTCATCGTCCATTGCAGGTAACGGTTCATTATTTTGAGTGCAGATTAATGTACATAATTTTTGCATCGCGTGTATCTTTGTTTGCCAGTGGCGGTTCTGGTCGGACTGGAGTCTTTCTGGGACTTCTGTTTGAGTCGCATCGCGAGAGACTGCACAAAACATTCGATGTGTTCCGAACAACCCGGTAAGTGAAAAAACGCATGAGAAGCAACAATGAACGACCTTGTGTGTGTGTGTGTGTGTGTGTGTGTGTGTGTGTGTGTGTGTGCGTGTAAATGTTTGGTTTTTCATTGCTAGTGCGGTGCGTGCTCAGCGAGCCAATGCCATCATGGATGTGGAGCAGTACACGTACCTGCACAAGGCATTGTTGTACTACGTTACAGGAGCAGTGCCTACCTCACCCAACCCCAACAACAACAACGCAAAGAACTTTGGAGCCTCCTACAGAGGCGCTGCCGGCTCGGTCTTTCTCACGTACAACAAACATTGACACAAGATTCATTTTCATTTCAACGGCCGGTTTTTTTTTTCAATAGAGCTTCAACATCATCGAGTGTGGCAGGGGTCTCGGGAAGTCAACCGGCACTGTCACGCGATCCAAGTACGGCCACAAGCACAAGCGAGCCCCACCTGCTCTCTCCCACCTACACTTCCACCGCTCCTACTACTCCTACTGGTGCGACTTACTCCGTCGTTCGTGGCCCCAGTCTTGCCGACACCTCTGTCTTTGAGGATGATCCTCCTGGTCCCGTCTCTCTTCAACTCCCTCCCGACTCTTTGGTCGTAAGTTTTCTTGCAAGCAATTAAACGTTCTGATTGTATCTAATAATATTATTTTTTTGTTTTTTTTAGTGATCTCTTAAAAAGTGAAACACTCTACGCCTTTTTTATTTCAAGTTTGTTCTTGAAGGGGGGTCTTCTTTTTTTTTAGTCCTTTCTTTGCCGTTGTTTCGTTCCCTTACTGCTACCTTTCTCTCTCAGTTGCATTATTATCTCGCATCAAAATGTGTCGTTCTCTTTTCACGCGCCGTCTTGCGCGCCTCAAGTTTATGTTGGCGCCCTTTGTCATACTTTGCAGGCCTGTCTGTGACGAACAGATACGTTCGAGTAAACGAGCCACCACCATTATTATTATTATTATATTATTATTATTATTATTATTATTAGTATTATTATTATTATTATTATTATTATTATTATTATTATTATTATTATTATTATTATTATTATTAGTATTTTGGAAATGTATCCGACTTCTTCTTCAAATGAATTATCCATCGTAATTCTTTTGTTACACCGAATACAACAACTCTTTGAATGTTTCGCACATGCTAGACAGAGCGCATGTATTTCGTGAGTGCTCTTCGAACTTAGATCGCCCCATCGTCGTCCTCTTTCGCAGGCACCACGAGAGCACACTCGACAATGCGGCTAGTCGACGTGCCCACAAAGACACGCGTATATGTGCCGGGCATAACATGAACGCTCGCCACACTACACCTGAAGTCGATGCGCTTCGAGTCATAAAAGTTGCTGGTGCTGAGCACGCTGCAGCCACCGTCGTGCCCAAACACAAACGCCCCATCACCCACTGCTGATGACCGCACGTAAGTGTATGAGAGGACCGCCACCTCCCGCATTGTCCATGAGTTCATGTCGATCAGTAAAACACACGAATGATAGTCCAAAGGGCAATAATCGTCCTGCCTGCGTTCCACAGCGAGCACGTTCCCCGAGCCACAATCATGAAGCAGCAGGTCCACTTGACAGAAGTGCGCAAGTGCGTCGCAACAATCACCCGTCTGTACATCCCACACGCTGTACTGCGCGCGCATGCGAATGCGAGACTTGGACGATTTGTTCACATCCGACACAACCAAAAGACGGCCAGCCTCAAGGTCAAGAAGGTCGCGCACACGTCCGTCGTGCTCTACAGTTCGCACATGCTCAAATGCATCCTCGCGACACGCGATGATATGCACGAGTCGTTCACACGCCACGGCAATTTGCAGTCCGTCCAACAGCTTGGCCCGCGAGACTACCTGATTGAGAGCGTACTCTGCAAGGCGATTGATTGCCATGCCGTACAGCTTAAGAGTGCCATCACTTGCAACCGTGACAAAGTGCTGCAAGGGCGCTGGCAACACAACAAGTTCGAGTAGCTCGCCGTGGAAAGACGTCTCTCTCTTCACCAGTTGCAGCGTGTCCGCGTCGAGCAAACACAGCGCAAAGTGAGCGTCTTGCGCTACTAGGAATGTATTTTCGTCGTCGACCGCAATGAACCCCAGCACATTCATGTACAAAGTATCCTCGTCGGTACTCACACGGAGCAGCGTGTCCGTGTCGCAGACACAATGGGCATTGTCGCGTACACAAAAGGTTTCCCAGGTATCAGACCACATTGCTATCATCACCGTCTTTTCATCTGGTGACATAAGCACATGCCCCACAGGACCACTCAACACACGCACAAATGAGAGAATTACCCCCTGATGAACACTCACAAAAGCTACCGCGCCATTGACCAGGCCGCAGAGCGCATGCGCCGAGGTCAAAGCCACGCTAGATACGGTCCAAGGAAAGGTGACGGAAAAGATTCGCTCGCAACGTACCAGGTTGTATCCATGAAGATGACACCCCTCGGATGCTACAAGAAACTCGGCGGCAGCCGCAAAGTATGTACATTTCGCTTCCAGTCCAAGCAGTTCCTCGTCGGCTGTCGCACCAACAAGGCGCAACGAACCGCTCTCTGCATTGTACACCAAAAAGGTTTCATCACCATGGAAACCAATCACACGCTCACAAACACCAGACGTGGGTACAACTCGCACCTCAGTCGCGGTGTCTCGACCAAGCCTATAGAGCAACACATTTTTCGTACACGACAGCGCTGCCAACTCGCCATTGGCGCTGATATGCAAAAACTCCAGATTGAAGAACATCTCAGGGACATGGGCAAGGCACACCGGAACGCTCACGTCAAAATAGACATCACGCGCAAGGTCCACGACAAGGAGACGTTCGCCAATACAAAAGAAGGCGCGTGAACCGTGCATCGCAAAGCCACTGCACACTTCCATACCGAATGAATCTTCCGACTGGAAAACATTGGAAATCTTCCGTTCCACCGTGTACGTGCTCGTGTCAACCACAAAAGGATCATCTCGAGGGGGAAGGCACATCACGCGCTCGTTGTCTATAAATGCCGCGTGTTGAGGTGCATGGATATGCCTCGCAAACTCAACAGAGGTGATCATGCGGTCGCGCGCGGCCGAATGCTGCAGCCAGGCACGTTGGGGCAGCAAACCCAAACCTGACTGGCGCAGCACCTCCTGTGCACCCTCAAGAAGGCGAATGACATGGCCATGAGGCAGCGGAGATATTCGAGAGAGCAGCTGAAATGCAAGTACGGATGCCCCTTGGATCTTGCTATCTCTGGTAGCAGACACCCTTGAAAAACCCCCATTGTTGCCCATTGCGAAATCACGCACGGCCGCACGTAACTTCGCGACGCCTGGGTCGCCAAGTCGCTCGACAAGCGCTTCGCTCAGAGTCGTAAAAAGCATGTCACGGTAGCCCACAAGTGCACACGCGTGCAGTAGCCAGTTGAAATCAAAAATCAAGTCTTTGGCAAGCAGCAGTAAGCTTTTTGCGCCGATCATGTGCCGCGACACGACGTGTCGATAAAAGTAGAGTGCCAAGGAATCGAACAGTAAGGGTGTCAAGAAATTGCCGCCGGAATCGCACACCAACTTGGGCGCTTGCGGCCAAGAGATGCCGCACCACTTACGGAGCGCGTTAAACGTATCTTCGTGGTGCTGTTCAATTGCGTCGCAACCGTTAAAGTGCGCAAAATCGGCCTGCAGCTCGTGCAGCGTGTAATATTTGTCGCTGTTAGACGTGAGCATTGACAGATCGACAAGAAGACCCGCAATGTGCGACGTGTCAAATACACACAGCGTAATCTCGTGCTTTGTCGTGTGCGCCTCCCAGAGCACATGGAGCAGCTCGCATGGGATACGCTCGCCTTTTGGAAACACACACAGCTGGGCGTAGCAGTTGCGCACACACTCGTACAACTCGCGCTCGTCTGCGAGCGCCTCAAATGACACATCCAGCGCCGCACTGATCTGCACTAGAGAGTTGTCATGACGATAGTGCTGTTCTTTGTACTTAAAGGCGTGGACCCATCGGGAACCAGCCTCGCGTAAACTGGCGACACGCGTGCCCCAATCCCGGCGCTTCGATACTGAGGCACCCAGCATGGCAAGGGCCAGTGGCAAGTAGCCGCAGAGCTGCGCGAGTTCGATGGCGGCCTCCTCATCAGCCGATGCCATGGCCCCCTCCTCGTGCTTCGCACACTTGCGTAGCAGAGCCACAGCGTCGGGCAGCGCCAGCGACTCGACGCGCTCGACGACGGCGTCATCAGGCACCATTTGAGACTGTCGCGTGGTCATGACAAACTGCACGCGAGAATGATTGTCAAAGCAGCGCATAAGGGGTGTCAGATGTTCCGCGTGCCACACGTTCTCCGCGACGACAAGTAGTCGCGCGCCGTTCTGAGTGACGGTTGTCGCCGCCTGGAGGTTGATCCAGTCGACGAGCCAGTCGACATTGTCTACAGGCGCATCACTGCCCCATTGTTTTTTACTTTCCCGGTCAAGTAGCAGCGCCAGGCGATATAAGATGCGCGCCATGTTGACGGATGCCTGATCGACGCCAAGCTGCACCCAGATTACACGGACAAAGGCACTGCGCACGCGCGCATCCTGCGCCACGGCCGTCGCGAGTACCGTCTTGCCTACTCCCCCCATCCCCACAAGCGCAGTTACACGCGGAGCGTTCTCGGCCGCAACAGTGTCGATCAGCTTGGAAACTTGGTCGGTTATCATGTGGTGTGGCGGAAGCGAGGGCACCTCAAAATCGGTGATGATGACGGTAGCAGGCGCGCGTTCTTTGCGTTCTTCCAACTTTTCCACGCGCGCTGTGAGGGCTTCGACCTCGGCCTGCATCTCAGCCATCTGCTTCATTACGGCCTTCGCCTCGTCCTCGGCTGCCGTGACGACCGCCTGTGTGAGCCTATCTGTCGGTAGCGTCTCCAGGAACGAGCCAATCTTTGTGGCGACGGTGGCGCCCGCTGGAATTTCCTCGAGAAGCGCCTCCAGCGCGCGTATTCCCTCGGCAAACTTTGGTGGTGCAAGTTTCTGGTCGCTCGCGTGCGCCCATGTGTTGCGTGCTTTGCGGACGCGCTCAATGAGATTCGGTGGCAGTCGCGACCCCTTGTAGTATTGAAGGAAGGCACACAGACACGTCGCGTCGCTTTGAAAGGCGCTGTGGCACGATGGGGCGACCGGCACCTTGACAAACACCTTGGCAAGCTCCCAGGGCGCGTGCGAGGGGTCGCACCACGCATTGAGATTGCTATTGCCAAAGTTGAGTTGCGCGACGTCCGTACGTCTGTGCAGCGAAATGCACATTTTCTCCCATCTAGCAAGGTGCTTACAGCGCGGATCCACCTCGCTCGGCCGCTTGCCAGCCTTGAGGTTGAGCTGCTTCAGGTGATAGCAGGGCTCATCGTCGCATGTCCTCGGCACAGGGGGCAGAGTGGCGAAGTGCTCTTGAAACATCTTTGTTGCCGTGTCATCGGCACAGCGACGGATCACATCGAGAGAAACCTGGAGAGCATGAGCGAACGAGAGCCAGCGGGCAAAGTCTTGATCCTCGAGGCGGTCTGATAACTCCATTGATTTTTTTTTTACGATGAAAAAGATAAGAATGATCAAGTAAGATCAATTTTTTGTCGCCTTTTCGTAACCATGTCAAAACTTACCACATCAAACGGATCACCTGTGATGGACAACCGCAACTCGCTCACGGTTGGACCCAACGGCCCTGTGTACGCATTGCGCCCTCAACACCCGCACATTTCTTATTGTTTTCCGTCTTGTTTTTCCAGAGTGCTTCAGGATTTCCATCTCATCGACAAACTTGCCCACTTTGACCGCGAGCGTATCCCCGAGCGTGTGGTCCATGCCAAGGGCGCGGGAGCTCACGGCTACTTCGAGGTGACTCACGACGTGACTCACTGTAAGTGCGAATGAATGAAAACTGAGTGCGCTCTAACAACTCTCTCTCTCTTTCTCTCTCTCTCTTTCTCTCTCTCTCTCTGCATCTTCCTTAGTGTGCAAGGCCGACTTTCTGTCGCGTATTGGCAAACGAACACCCGTGCTGACGCGATTCAGCACTGTTGGCGGCGAGAAGGTGCGAGAAGGACGGACTTTGTGTTTCTCTGATCCTGTGCGTTGTTTTGTTTTGTAGGGCTCTGCCGACACCGCTCGCGATCCTCGCGGGTTTGCCGTCAAGTTCTACACTGCTGAGGGCAACTGGGATATGGTGGGCAACAACACGCCGGTGTTTTTCATTCGCGATCCGTCGCAGTTTCCGGATTTCATTCACACGCAGAAGCGCAATCCGCAAACCAACTGCCCCGACCCCAACATGTTTTGGGACTTTCTCTCGCTCACACCCGAGTCTGTCCACCAAGTGACCGTGCTGTTTTCGCCGCGCGGCACTCCCGATGGCTACCGCCACATGAATGGGTACGGCTACAAACGTCAATCTCTCGCCCTTCCCCTAATGCACCCTCTCGCAGCTACGGATCGCACACCTTCAAGGTGGTCAACAAGGGAGGCGACGCTCACTGGGTCAAGTTTCACTTCAAGGTACCTCTTTGTATCTTCTATTTTGACATGTACTAATAATGTGGTTGTCTCTTTGACAGACGGACCAAGGAGTGAAGAACCTGACTCCGGCTGAGGCGGGTCGTCTTGCGGGAGAGAATCCCGACTACGCGACAAGCGACCTGTTCAAGGCAATTGATGGAGGCGACTTTCCTTCATGGTCACTCAAGATTCAGGTGATGACGGAGCAGGAGGCGCTGCACTACCGCATCAACCCCTTTGACGTGACCAAGGTGTGGCCGCACAAGGACTTTCCCCTGCACCCCGTCGGCCGCATGGTCCTCAACCGCAACCCCGACAACTACTTTGCCGAGGTCGAGCAGGCCGCCTTCTCTCCGTCCCACATGGTCCCCGGTAGCCCATCGAGAGCGATTGAGTTGCCCGATTCCTGACTCTCTTTTTGTCTCTCGATGTATTTGTGTTTTGTCTCGTTGTTGTTAGGCATTGAGCCGTCGCCCGACAAGATGCTGCAAGGGCGCCTCTTTTCATACCCCGACACCCACCGCCATCGTCTGGGCGCTAACTACACGCAGGTAAGGAGATGTAGCAAGAGCGTGTGCACTGCATTTGAGCGAGTAAGTGACACCACACCGTCTACCCCTTCCTTTTTTTCTCTGTGTTTTAGATTCCCGTTAACTGCCCTTACGCTGCGCGCGCTCGCTCTCACCAGCGCGATGGGCTCATGGCTGTCGATGGCAACGGCGGATCTGCCCCAAACTACTACCCCAACACCAGCACGGGCTCTATCACAGTCTCTCCGGGTGCCACCGACACTTCCCCCTTCCACGCCGAGGTACAATGTACATACACACACACTCTCTCTCTCTATCACTTTGTTTCTTTCTCCCTTCTCTCTCTCTATCACTTTTTTCTTTCTCCCTTCTTTCTCTCTATCACTTTGTTTCTTTCTCCCTTCTTTCTCTCTATCACTTTGTTTCTTTCTCCCTTCTTTCTCTCTATCACTTTGTTTCTTTCTCCCTTCTCTCTCTCTATCACTTTGTTTCTCCTCTCTCTCTCTCTATCTCTCTCTCTATCACTTTATTTCTTTCTCCCTCCTTTCTCTCTCTCTCTCTCTATCACTTTATTTCTTTCTCCCTCCTTTCTCTCTCTCTCTCTCTATCACTTTATTTCTTTCTCTCTCTCTCTCTAGACACGTGACATCGCACTCACACTCACTTTCTTTAGGGCACCGTGGCGCACCATGTTCCGAGTGGGCCCCTTGTCGATGACTATGCTCAGGCAGGTGCGCTCTTCCGTCTCATGGCGGGTCCTGCCCAGGATGAGCTGGTCATGAACATTGCTGGTCATCTCGGAAAGGCACGCACGGACATCCAGAAACGCCAAATCGAGGTAAAACACATTCGTGTCACTCACTAGTCACTGACGCTCAATCTCATTGTCGTTCGCTGACTGGCCCTTCCTTAGATCTTCCGTAAGGCTGATCCTGACTACGGTCGTCGCATTGAGGCGCTTCTCTTTGGCGCAAAGCTCTAAAACTAAAACGAACTGCTTGCCAAATACAATACATTTTTCTTCTTTCGTTATCGGTAATAATTCTCTTTTCAAATCTCTGTATTTTCCGTATCATTGCACTCGATAGCACACAGACACACGCACACACGCAAAAACGAAAAAATGAAAAACGTGAATACCATCGAGTCATTACATCTAAGAAGAAATAAGGGGAAGATGCAAAGTAGTAGAGAGAGAAGCAAAGTGATAAAAGAGAGAGAAAGAGAGAGAAGGAGAGAGTCAGTAAGTTCAACGGAGCATTGTACACTCTCTGTGCAGGTTGGTTTGCGTACCATTCCACCCATGCCGCCCATGCCGCCCATGCCGCCCATGCCGCCCATGCCGCCCATGCCGCCTGCCGGACCGCCGGCCGGCTCCTCCTTGGGGATCTCCGTCACGACTGCTTCTGCTGTGATCAGCAGCGACGCAACACCCGCTGCGTCAGTCAGTGCAGTGCGCACCACTAACACATTTAGAGAGAGATGTATATATTTTTCAGAGCCATACGCAATAATTTATAGAAATTTTTATGCTGTTACCCTTGGTGGGGTCAATGATGCCCTCGGTGACCATGTTGACGTACTTGGACGTGGCTGCGTTGAAGCCCTCATCCTTGTTGCTCAGGCCCAGCACCTTGTCGACGACCACAGCGCCTTCCTCGCCGGCGTTAGTCGCAATGCGAGTGCCTACACACACATTCCATTCTCTATCACAAACACACATTTCTCTTTTGCCCATGCTTGACTCTTACAGGGAGCGCGCAGAGCCGACTTGATGACATTGATGCCCATTTGCTGGTCAAAGTTGATCGCCTTGAGACTCTCAAGTGCCGACAGACATCGCAGCAGAGCAGTGCCACCGCCGCAAACAATGCCCTCCTGGACAGCGGCACGCGTCGCGTTGAGCGCGTCCGTCACACGGTCCTTCTTCTCGCCCACCTCCACCTCAGACACCCCGCCAATCTTGAGCACCGCCACACCGCCCGACAGCTTGGCCAGACGCTCCTGGAGCTTCTCACGCTCATACTCGCTTGTCGTTTCCTCAATCTGCGAGCGGATCAGCTCCACACGCGACTCAATCGCGGAGAAATCGCCTGCACCCTCAAGCATAATCGTATCGTCCTTGGTGATCACCAGTTCCTTGATCCTATCCAGCGCGTGTAAGAAGGTGACACCACTAATTTCTCCCTCACACACACACACACACACATACACACACACACACACACACACGTACACGTACACACACGTACACGTACACATACACACACACTACATTTAACTTACGTTCCCAGTTGGTTCTCCTTGACATCCTCAACCTTGACACCAAGGGCATCGTCGCCCATGACCTCGCCGCCCGTCATGGCAGCCATGTCCTCGAGAGTGAGCTTGCGGTTGTCGCCAAAGCCGGGTGCCTTGACGGCGACGACCTGCAGCTGACCGCGCAGCTTGTTGAGCACAAGCGTGCTAAGCGCCTCGCTGTCGACGTCTTCGGCGACAATGAGCAGAGGACGACGCTGGGTGTGCGCAATCTCCACAGCGGGAAGGACCTGCTGCACCGTCGAGATCTTCTTCTGGCAGAAGAGCACAAGGGCATTCTGGAATTCGACGCGCTGCGTCTTGGGGTTGGTGATAAAGAAGGGCGAGATGTAGCCGCGGTCGAACTTCATGCCTTCCGTGACCTCCAGCTCGTCGTACATGGTCTTGCCGTCCTTGACCGTGATGACGCCGTCCTTGCCAACCTTTTGCATCGCCGCCGAGATCAGGTTGCCAATCTCCTTGTCGCCATTGGCCGAGATGGTCGCCACCTGCATGATCTCTTCGCTCGTCGTGACTGGGCGCGACATCTCCTTGAGCGACTCGACACACTTGTCAACAGCCAGCTGGATGCCGCGGCGCAGGTCGAGCGGGTTGAGACCGGCCGTGACGTGCTTGAAGCCCTCCTTGGCAATGGCACGCGCCAGGACGGTGGCCGTCGTCGTGCCGTCACCAGCCAGATCGTTCGTCTTGCTGGCCACATCCTGCACCAGTCGTGCTCCAATGTTCTCGTACTTGTCTGCAAGCTCAATGGCTGACAAACGAGAGAAAAGGCGAAAAGAAAGAAAGGTGATCAAAAGAATAAAATAATATGAGACGCTATAGAAAATGAGTCTTACACTTGGCAACAGTCACACCGTCCTTGGTGATCTTGGGGCTACCCCAGCTTTGCTCGATCACAACGTTGCGGCCCTGTCGTAATGAGACAAGAGGAAAGAAAGAGAGAGAGAAAAAAAAAAGCCATGAGTCGTTTTTGCCATCACTTGACGATCAGGAAGAGAGGAAAGAGCAAGAAAGAGAGAAGGGGGAGGAGGGGGAGGGATGCAATGGGGCCAGGGGCTGTTGATCAGTGTCCCGCTGGGGCGTGTGTGTGGCTGGAGAGCACAGAACGACGAAAGGAGTGCAGAGAAAACGCCGGAAACAGGTTTGAGGGAGAGAGAGACAGAGCGAGAGAGAGAGAGAGAAAGGAGAAAGAACGACAAGGGAAAAACGAGTGGGGGCGGGGCGGGCCATACCTTGGGGCCAAGAGTGACGGCGACAGCATCAGCAAGGCGGTCGACGCCGGCAAGCATCGCCTTGCGCGCGTCGAAGCCAAAGCGAATGTCTTTCGCGTACGATCGGCGAGGCTGGACGGCCACAGCGGCCACGGCGCCAGATCGAACAACAGACGGAACTGCACGAGCAGGAGTGGAAAGAATAACACGCTGCATTGACGAGGGAAGGAAAGAATTGTGTAGATTTTTTTTTCGTAAATATTTCGAGTGATTGTGTCAGAGCACTCCACGTGCAAATATGGTAGTGGCGATCTACGCAACGAGATGCAGTCCAAGACATCGAGAGGGATGCAATAGGATGATCAGCGTGGGCGAGCAGTGGAAACGAGAAGGACAGTGGGTGGCTGGGCGTTGATCAGTTCCAAGTTCTGGCACTTTCCAAACTTTCCATTTGTGCACAGCAAATTCAGAAATCATTCAGACTATTCGATTCGCTTTTGTCTCTACCTCTCTTTCTATAGACTATTTAGTGATGGTACGCTGTTGCAAGTGAAGGAGACGCGTGTGTGTGTGCGAGAGAGAGACAGAGAGAGTTTGTTGCGACCGTTTGCGCCAATGCAACAACACCACAGCATCCAAGGGGTGCACATCAGCAGTCTACTTGAGGAGATACGTGGATGCTCCGAACAAGCGGGCGTGAGGCGCGCCAGGGGATGGGAGAAGAGTGTCGAGTCGTTTGCTCTATTGTACCTCACTTCTCGGACGACTCAGGCCGCGCCGGCGTGTGTCAAGCGCTGCCTTAGGACTCGGTTGACGCTCTTTTGCAATGCAGAGTGTGCAAGAAGAAGAGCGACGCAAGATGACAGATTTGGCGAATCTCACGTTTTTTTTTTCTTCTTTTTTCCTCTTCACACATCGTTTAGTCTGGCATTCTGACTCGATTCCGTCCCATCTGCGACCGCGTGCTTGTGCAGCGCCTTGTCAACGAGGCCAAGACCAAGACGGGCATCCTTCTTCCCGAGTCGTCGGTGAGCAAGGCCCTGGAAGGCACCATTGTCGCAGTGGGTCCCGGTGCGCGCGACCAAGCCGGTGCCATCATTGCCCCTGTCGTCAAGGTATTCTTACTTTGCTCGTCTGTCAATTTCCTCCCTCTCTCTACGACTTTCCTCTCTGTCACCTTGCTTCTCTCTCTCTCTCTATCACTTTGTTTCTTTCTATCACTTTGTTTCTATTACTTCATCTCTCTCTCGCTATCACTTTGTTTCTTTCTATCACTTTGTTTCTATTACTTCATCTCTCTCTCTCTCTCTCTCTCTCTCTCTCTCTGATGTGTATAA
>CALSCP010001907.1:20688-32076 GCA_943704425.1 Ministeria vibrans ATCC 50519
TCTCTCTCTCTCTCTCTCTCTCTCTCTCTCTCTCTCTCTCTCTCTCTCTCTCTCTCTCTCTCTCTCTCTCTCTCTCTCTCTCTCTTGAACTCTCTCTTGAACTCTCTCTCTCTATCACTTTGTTTCTCTCTCTCTCTATCACTTTGTTTCTCTCTCTCTATCACTTTGTTTCTTTATCTCTCTCTCGATCACTTTGTTTCTTTATCTCTCTCTGTCATCTTTCTATATATTCTGTTCCTCTCTCTATCACCTTGCTCCTCCCTCTGTCACTCTCCACTCCCTGTCACTTTCCTCTCTCTGTATGGGGTTTTTACAGACAAAACGGAGCGACTGACACTGATGGTTTGCGTAGGTTGGCGATCATGTGATCTTGCCCGAGTACGGTGGAAACAAGATTACACTTGAGGACCAAGAGTACACCCTCTTCCATGAGCGTGAGCTTCTCGGAACGATTGAGAAGAGCTAAGTTCTCTCTCCCTTCTTCTCCTTCTCACTTACTCCCCTCACCTTTATTCCCTTCCTCTCACTCACTCCGTCTCTTTGCATGTCAAGAATGAATTTACTGTATCAAATTTTTTTTTACAATCCGTTATTAATTATTGTTATTTATGTTTGTCGTTGAGGGTCGAGCCACCACTCGACAATGGGATCGGCAAAGTCATCAAGCGGCTTGACAATCTGGTGGGCAGTGGGGTAGTGGACGGTCGTGGGAATGCGGTATGGGCGGCGGTGCGTGCGGAAGAGCACGCGGATGCGGTCGCGCACTGTCTGGGGTGCATCCCAATTTGTTGTTGCACTGTCTGACCCCATTTCGCTGTGTCGCCAGAAGGCGATTTCAGGCTGGAGCAGAATGTATGCGCGATCCGGTGCAATGTCAAATTGGAAGCGCTGTGAGAGGCGAACAGCAAAAGGTGTCAGGTTAACCACTTCCTTTTTTGTTTTTTCGTACTGGATGTGTTTCGGGGTAGCAAGGAGCCATGGTTGTGATAAACGTGTCCATATTGTTGAACTCAAAGTGCCATGACGAGCGTCCAATTGCTTTGTTTGATCGCATGCAGTGTCGTCGTGCGGGATCCGCTTCACTGATCACCGTGAGCACCCTGGGAAGACACGAACGACAAAGAGGAGCAGTTGAGCACATCGACGACACACACACACACACACACACACACACACACACACACACACACTCACACACACACACACACACACACACACACACACACACACACACACACACACACACACACACACACACACACACACACACACACACACACACACAGATGACACCATGCAATGCAGTCCACTCTGCGTGGTTACCGTCGGACACTGTCGGCAAATTCGCTGAGGGTTGAGCATCCGCCGTGAAGTTCAATGACAAACCCGTCGAGTGCGTTGCGTGCCTTCTCAGGGGGTCGCTGGGCCTCGACCGAGAAGCGCGTGAGTGCCGGTAGACATGCATGGACGTTTTCCTCGAGGGTGCGGGTGGGCAGGAACTCGGGAGCGCACCAGACGACGGCACGTTTGGCAAAGAGACATTGCGATTGATTTTGCAGTTGTGCAAAACGCTCAGCGACTGCCGCGTCGCTTGTGGGACACACCAGCTGCATGACCTGGCGTGCAGCCTCGCTGTCGTCCCAGTCCAAGCGGTACGGAGTGGGCGTTTGATTGAGTTTCATGATACGGTCGACCTCAAATCGGATGCGTGGAAGTTTGATCGCCAAGTAAAACACCACAACAGCCAAGGTGTGAGTTGCAACGCGCCCCGGCGACGATCCCAGCAGCACGCGTGACGCTACGCCTCCTAGACAAGCGGCAATGATAAGTCGTGTTCCTAGTGAGGTGTGCATCCCCAAAATGAATAAGATAAAAATGATTATAATCAATAATAATAATAATATTATTATTATTATTTTTATTAGATCAAAACATAATAAGATTATAATAAATAAAATTATTTAAGTTTTGGGTTCATTTTCGAGTAAAGTTTATTGTTACAGAGACGCTAAACTCTTATAAGTCTTATTACATATGACAGCTTAATGCTTATTGTCTTTAATAATAATATTATTATAATGACGAAAATAAAGAAAAAATAACTTATTAACAGAACTTGGTTCTTCGACGGAGCACGTGCAAGAGAAGAACCAAGGCACAGCCAGAAGAGACAAGAAAGAGTAGATTGAGAGAGGGTTGTGACAGCGATAGGGATTCGTGATCAAGTGGGGCACTGGCGGTGGTGGTGTCTTCCTCTGAGCGAGACACGGGTGGTGAAGAGACTGGTGGAGGGGGTGGAGGGGGTGGAGGGTGGGCGGCGATGCCCACGTCGGCCACCACAGTTGTCTCGCCCTCTTTACCACTGTACGTCATTTTACTGAGGAGCTCCTTCACTTGCGCCATCTTCAAGTGGCCATACATTTTGTGGACGCCCAACGGAAAGGGATGTGGAAATACCTCGACGGAGAAGGAAAGGGCGACGTCACGCGTTGCCAGCTTGGTAGTGGGATCGTCGAGAACACACGTGGCAAGGTAGCCGTCCTCGGGTCCCGGATTGGCTCGGCGTGGCAATGCACGTTGCACAGCGCGTGCAATGACACCGCCGGGCGCAACACACCTTTTCATCGTGCTGATGGATCGAATGGAGAAGCCACCGTTGCCGACGATGCCGCCGTCCGAGGAACGTGTCGTCTTGGGGTTCCCACCCATGTCCCATGGGGCGCCCAAATAGTCATATTGCATGTACTCATCGATGCCGGGGCGGAGCAACAGGCAGTCGGTGTGCAGAAAGAGAATGTGATCGCGCACCACCGGGACCATGGCGTCCCAGACGAGAGGCGACATGAAGAAATAGTTCATCCAGATGGCGGGTGCAGTGGGGTTTGACGGGTCAAAGTGAGTGCCTTCGAATGGCACCTCTTCTTGTGTGGTAAACACAATGTTTGGAACGTCTGCAAAAATGTCTCTCATTTGCTCCAAATTGCTTTGTGTGCAAAATATCTGGACGGACCAGGTGAACTGGGTCTTGAGCTGGATGAAGTACATGACATTGTAGACGACATACTTGGCGAGCGCAACGGCGTCGGGCAGCGTGCGAGGCTCAATCAGCACAATCGCATAGTCGCACTGGTCGCCACGCGCACACACCACAGGCGTGTGCTTGTACAGCTCGGCCTCGGTGGACTTGAGGTGCGCATGGTACATCTTGCTGACTGCCTCGTTGATGTACAGCCCCCGCACAGCCAGCAGCTGCAGCAGCACGAGCACACCGGCAACGCACAGGCGCATTGTTTGTCAATTCCCACTTGCGACTTGCGGTCGGCGTTGTTTCCGCGCTGGGTATCGATCGGGGTTGCTGCAACAGCCAGCAAGCGCGCGGCGGGGCTTGTGGGGAGATACTGAAAAAGAAGTGATCGCAGACTCACTGACTCAGCAGAGAGAGTGAGAGAGTGAGACTCTGTCTCAGACTGAGAGAGAGATCAGAGAACTATTTCAAAATTAGTAATCGAATAATGTCATTTGTCAACTTTATATACATGGGTTGAAAAATATCACATGTAGAATCGTAAACCTGTGTGATGCCAAAGACGGCGATGAGTCATGACTCATGCGTGTGATAACCTTCGTCGAAAACAAACTGCTTCCTAAATGCGCTTCTTGGCGAGCTGAAGCGAGAGCCACTCGAGCCCTTCAAAGAGTCCCGTGCCTTCCGTCGCCACTGTAGGCTGAATCTTGATTGGTCGTTTGCCGTGTCCTGCAACATCAAGTCCTTCTGCCAATTCACCCATGCTCATTGCCTTGGAAAGGTCCTGTACGTATTGGTTAGGGTTAGAGTTGAGGTTGAGGCCGTTTGTCTCACCTGTTTGTTGGCGAGCACAAGTACGGGAGCATCTTGAAGAGCCTCTTGTCCAAGCAAGACATTGAGACTTTCTGCAGCCTGGTCAATTCGATCACGGTCGTTCGAGTCGACAATGAAGATGCTACTTAGTCAAAGCAAATAGTGTGAATGCGTTGTCCCGAGTGATAAGAAATAGGACGTACACTGCGCTCGTGCCGTCAACGTAGTGTCGCCACAGTGCCCGTGTTTTATCACGACCACCCACATCCCACACTGTTGGTTTGCCAGAGAGACGAAGAGACAATGATTGTTAGTGAGTCATCGACACACACACAAACTTACTCGTAAACGAAATGTTTTTGTATGTGACTGTCTCTACGTTGAAGCCTATGGTGGGGATTGTCTAGATAATGACAATGGCATGCAGTATGAGACTCGGCGAGGACTGTGGCGGCGCGAGGAAGTGGCACTTCGTACTGTCACTGCTTGACCGAGTTTCAACCGGTAGAGCACTGTGGTCTTGCCAGCCGCATCCAGGCCCAGCATCAATATCCGGTGCTCCGTTTTACCAAAGAGCACCTTCATAGCAGCAAATATGTTTCCCATGGGTGACACACAAAGGAACACAAAAAATAAGAGTGACTGATATTAAAATTTGAGTTTTGACAATTTCGAATATTTTTTGTCCCAATAATTCTCACTCCATTCACTCTGGTATCGGTATGTTCCATATCGGTTCATGTACAATGTCAATGCGATCTAAAAGACGTTGAATCAAATCTTCGAGACTGCGACGTGGTACTGTCGCGTGGAAGTTTCTTGATCTAACTCAACCCAACAACTGACAGTTCATACAATCAATTGAGTTTCAATTCACTTCTCAGTTTTATTCAGTCCCTTTGTCTCTTGTCTTTTAGTATGGGTGGATCCATCTCACGATTCATATACCAACTTGTGGGCAAAAAGCACCATCGTTTCGTGATGAGTAAGTTAAAGCAAAAAAACAGACGTTCATAACTCTCTTCGCCCAGTTGGCCTTGACGCTGCCGGGAAAACAACCATTCTGTACAAGATGAAGCTTGGTGACGTTACGAATACAGTTCCTACCATTGGCTTCACCGTGGAGAATGTCGCCTATAAGGTAACAAAGGAAGATGCTCAGTCATATTGTCTTCTGCCTTACTCGCTCACACACTGACCATGACACGTAGAATTTCACCTTGACGACATGGGACGTTGGTGGACGGTGTCCGGTGCGGCCCTTGTGGCGACACTACTTCCGAGACACCACCGGCATTGTCTTTGTGGTCGATTCCAATGACCGAGAGCGTCTGGGCGATGCCGAAGACGAACTGACCCGAATCCTCAAGAGTGAAGAGCTCAACAAGGTGCCACTGCTTGTGTTTGCCAACAAGCAAGATTTGCCCAACGCCGCAAGTGTCGCCGCCGTTGTGGAGCAGCTTCGTCTGAATGACATTCGATCACGCCCTTGGTTCATTCAGTCAAGCTGTGCAACCGCTGGTGACGGTCTCTACGAAGGCATGGACTGGCTCACGAACGAGTCGTCGCACTTCCTCGACAATCGCGTCGACGCTGCGCTCAACTCAGACACAGAGAGCAAGAGGAGCAATGAGAAGAAGAAACCCGCTGCTACTCCTATCAAGGCACAGCCTGACAGAGGCAAAGCGGAAGCCACCGCCACCCAAACTGCCCCGAAAGTGTCTCACATGGCCTGAGCCACACAATGGAGAGACCAGCCGGATTATCTTGCCATCTCTTGTACGAATACACAGCTGTAATGGATTTAAGGGGTATTTTTTGTGGACACACTTGGAAAAAAAAATCTTCATTTCCATTCTCTCTCAAACACACAAACACAGAGACACTCTCTTTCAAAAAAAACAACAAAAAAGGGGGAATAAGCAAAAATGATTGTGTATGAACACACAAAAGAGGCGCAAAAAACAAGTGTACATACACAAAGAGAGGAGGGGCGGGAGAGACACAGCGTAAGAGAGCACTTATTACTTGCTCTTGCTCTCGACAGACGCGACAAGCTTCTTGAGAGCAGGGGTGTCGTAGCTCTTGGGGCGCTCAATGGGCAGACCAAGTGCGCGGTCCATCACCTGAAACACACCACAGTCGGTTGGTCAGTCAGCGAGTGAGTCAATGATATGTGTGTGGATTTCTTGAGTGTGTGCGTACGAGGGATGCGAGAACACCGAGAGAACGGCCGACGCCAAAGAGAACTGTGTAGTACTACGAATAAAAGAGAAAATGGAAAGGATTACGACAAGAAAGAGATTTATTTATTGCCTCTTGTGATGATACCTCCATCTCGGACAGACCGTAGTAGCGCAGGAGCACACCACTGTGCGCATCCACGTTCGGGTAAGGGTTTGCAACCTACACCAATTGCGACACTGTCAATAGCTGTGAACAACACAATGACAACATTGTACCTTTCCAAGCTTGTTGAGGATGTCGGGAACAACTTCGTAGACGGCACCAACGAGCTTGAAGAGATCGTCGTTGGGGAGGTGCTTGAGGGCAAACTCACGCTGGCACGTGTAGCGAGGATCTGTCTTGCGCAGGACAGCATGACCTACAACCAAAAAGAGGCAATTAGTCTTGTGTGTGTGTGGGTATCTCTCTCTCTATCACTTTGTTTCTCTCTCTCTCTATCACTTTGATTCTCTCTCTCTATCACTTTGTTTCTCTATCTCTCTATCACTTTGATCCTCTCTCTCTATCACTTTGTTTCTCTACCTCTCTATCACCTTGTTTATCCCTCTCTATCACTTTGTTTCTTTCTCTCTCTCTCTCTCCATCCTTCTCTCTCTCTCTGTATGTATGTGTACCGTAGCCGGGGACAACCTGGCCGGCTGCGAGCGTCTTGTTGACCATCTCGGCGACCTTGGCAGGGGTGACTTCGGCATCGCCCATCGACTCCTTGAGCTTCATGAGCCACAGAAGCACCTCCTGGTTGGCAAGACCGTGAAGGGGACCAGCAAGACCTACCAAAAACAATGTGTGCAGCGTGAGTGCCTTGGGAGTTGGAATAATCAGGTTATACCGGCCATTCCGGCAGAAAAGGACAGGTAGGGATCAGAGAGAGTAGAGCCGACAAGGTGGGTGGCGTGAGCACTAACATTGCCGCCCTCGTGGTCCGAGTGAATCGTCAGGTACAGGCGCATCAGCTCAGTAAACTCGTGCGAGTCCATGCCCAACAGCGAGGTAAAGTTAGCCGACCAGTCCTAATGACACAACAGCACCACGGTGGGTTAATAAAGAAGGATAGGTAAGAGAGGAATATTAAGAGATGGGTAGAGAGAGAGGGAGAATGAGGGAAAGAAACAAAATGATAGAGACAAAGAAAAAGAATGGAGAGAGCACTGGAGACAATAAGATACCTTCTTGGGATCAACAACGCCAATGGCGCCGTCCTTGTACACGTTGCGGTAGATCATGGCAGCAATGACCGGCAGCTTGGCGATGAGGTCCAGCGAATCCTCAAACGTCGACAGCCAGTACTCGCTCTTGGGCACTCCCGCCGCATACGCTCGCGCAAACTTACTCTCGCTCTGAAGAGCAGCCTTGAAAAGTAAAAATTCAAAATTAAAAAACCCCCGTTCAGTATTGCTATGATTATAATTTTTATAATTGTACCGACGCAGCCACAAGTTGACTCATGGGATGGAGCGTGTCCGGGAAGTTGTCGAGCATCTGCACGACGTGGCTGGGAATGTCCGCTCGGCTCGCAAGCTCGGCACTCAGACCAGCAACCTTCGGAAATGAGTGAGAGAATGATAAGAACAATAATAATAATAATAATGATGGCAGTTATGAGCAAACGAATTGACGTTCGTTTCTCTTCTTGGTTCCTGTACCTCAGCCTGAGTAGGGATCTCGCCCGTAAGCAAAAGCCAGAAAAGACCCTCGGGGAGAGGCTCGCTGCCACCCTCGGCTTTGGGAAGCTTCTCCTGGCACTCAGCGATGCTGTACCCGCGGAAGCGGATGCCCTACACATTCATTGTACACACACACCGAGTATCAATATATGCATTTGAACTGCGCCCTCTTGCGCCAGCAATGCCACCGTACCTCTTCTGAGTCAAGAAGGGACGTCTCGGTGACAAGACCCTTGATGCCGCGCATGCCGCCGTACATGGCACCGACCGTCACTTCACCGACCACTACGTTGCCCTTCTCCTTACGAAACTGCTTCACTTCCTCTTGCTTCGCAGGAATGATCTGCGTCAGGCGATCCTTCAACGACTGTGACAGCAAAGAGAGAGAGAGTGTGTGTGTGTGTGAAGATCAGTCAATCGCACATTTTTTTCTCGAGCAAAAAAATACAATCTCATTCGTTGTGAACCCCACGCAAAAAAAAAAAAAAACACACACAGGCATCAGCGATTGTCGCCACATGACTTGACAAGTGCGGCTATCACCGCGGGCACCAATGCAAAGGGACACAGCGATCGAGCGGGCACACGAAGATCAGTTTCATGTGAAATGACACGAACACTTTGGATTGGCCAAAAAAACGAGCTCAATACTCATCGGAGACGCGTCACGCACACAAATCACCCCCCTATTCAAGCCTGTGCACGTGTTGTCGGGCAACAGAGCGAGCATTGAGGGCAATTTGGAGAGGATGACTCAATTTTTTTTTTCTTTTTTTTTTCCTCTTTTTTTCTCAATGTGTGGCATCTGAGAGTGATCGTACCGTTGCCGCCGGGGCTGCCGAGGAGTAGGACTGCTTGCTGATCTACAAGGAGGGAAGGCGGCCGCAGGAAAGGGTTCAATCGCGGCGAAATCGGCTTGTCAGACTCGTACGAAGACACCGGCGCGACGGACTCCATGGGAGAGAGCTCGAACCACGCTCATTGACAGAGAATACGAATATCCAGTAGTACACGTGAAAAAATGGTGATGGATTATTTTTTTAAATGAGTCAATGAGTGATCAGTGATGAATTGAGTTTGAGAGAACTTTGCCTTGACTTGTGGCTGAATTCACTGTGACTTTGGATCAACCCACTTGGCGCCCACCTATTTACTGATCACTCTATACTCTATAGTCTACAGCCGCGATCGGTGGTCAATGGTGAAGCGCCCGATGATTCTTTATTATTTTCAGAGGGTACTTCCCAATATCCAAATGTGATCCAAATGACTGTGAAAGATTGACATAGTCAGTGATCAGTGATCAGTCAACAACCAAAACAATTGTCTTCCCTCTACAACGGCAAGTACACACCACCTTGAGCTTCCAACGCCAACCGGCCTTCGTGAGCAGCGCACCTGAAGCAGACCCACCGACCTGTAAGTTCTGCATCGCCCTTCAAACCTTCGCGCCGCATCTGCCGCCAAACACTCTGTATACAAGACACCTCTGAAAACGCGCCCCACTCACCCCGCCTGCCCTTTTTGTTTCCCCTGCAGAAGTTCAGGCGAAGGAGTGAACACATCAACGAAAAAAAACCAAGAAAGAAAAGCACCCTGGGCCCAGCGATGCCGCCACCACCACCCCCCCCGGCACCCCCGGCGGCCCCTCCGCCGCCGGCCATGGCGGCGCCCCCCGCAGCCAACCCCAAGGCGCGCAACGCCCTTCTCGGCGACATTCAGAAGGGCGCCAAGCTGAAGAAGACCGTCACCATCGACAAGAGCGCCCCCATGATTGCCAGTACGACCCCTCGCCCTTGCTCTCCTCCTCTCCTCGCCTTGCTTTCTTTCACTCTTGGCCCTTTTTTATGCTTTCTGTTTTTAAAAAAAAATCTCTTGGCTGTTCCTACGAGCCATCTAACGCCCGTCACGTCTGTAGAACCCAGCGGAGGCTCACCGGGAGGAGGCAGTCCGAGCCCTGGAGGCGGCGGAGGAGCAGGAGGCGGCGGTGGAGCAGGTCAGTCCTTCTTTTTTTTTTTACCATCAATGTTACTATTATGATTACTATTATTATTATTTTTTTTTTGCTATTGATGACGAGTGATTCTCTCTCACTCACTCTCGGTGCTCATTCGCTCACTCTTCGTTTCTTTTTTCTTTACTCCTTTTTGCTTGTTTGTGTGTGTTCATCTAGGTCCTCCTATGGGTGGCCTTGGCGGGCTATTCGCTGGTGGTATGCCAAAGTTGAAGCCTGCAGGCTCCAAAGGTCCTCCGTCGCGAACGGGCGCTGGTGGTCCACCAAGACTGCCGCCGGGCGCAGGCGCAGGCGCAAGCGGTCCGCCCACACCACCAGCCTCAAGCAAACCCCTGTCACCGCCGACCCTGAGGAAGGTGGGGCCTCCACCGCCCGCCAACAAACCTCTGTCACCCGCGCCCGATCGTCGTGCCGGTCCACCACCTCCATCCAGAGGTGGCATCCCCGCTCCAAACTCAAATCCAGCTCCACCGCCTCCTAGTAGATCACGTGCTGGACCCCCGCCACCGTCGCGTGCGGGTGGGCCTCCACCACCCCCCGCTCGGGGTGATGGTATTCCCCCTCCAGCTCGCTCAGCACCTCCACCCGTAAACCGCACTGCGCCTCCACCCGTAGCCCGCACTGCGCCTCCACCCGTAACCCGCACTGCTCCTCCCCCGCCGTCAAGAGCAGGCGGTCCGCCACCCCCACCCGCTCGTGGCGGTGCAGTGCCCCCACCTCCAGCAAGAACAACGGCACCACCCCCTCCACCGGGCAACCGTGGCTCAGCCCCCCCGCCGCCCTCTCGTGGTGCCGCTCCGGCTGCCCCTCAGCGCTCCAACACAGCGACCCGCCGTGCTCCACCGCCACCAGGCCCATCGCGCGCCAACGCACCGCCTCCCCCATCGCGCTCAGCCGCCCCGCATGCACCCCCTGCGCCCGTCCGTGGTGCAGCCCCGCCTGCCCCCTCTCGCACCAGCGCGCCCCCACCTCCCTCTCGTACCAACGGAGGTACTATGCGCCGTACTGCCCCCGCTCCCGCACCCCCTTCACGAGGTACTCCACCGCAGCGTAGGGTCTTTTCACTCTTGACTTTGGTTGTACTAAAAAAATGCACCTTTCTGTTTCATTTTGTGTTTAGGAGGCCCTCCACCCACTGTCGGTGGCGATTTCGCCTCGCGTTTCCCCTTCCCCAACGACCTTCCACCCGTGCCGCGCTGGTACGCTGGGCCCAAGACGTACCCCAGTCACAAGAAGTCGGTGGCAGGTATTCCAAAGCAGTCGTCGCGTGTTTGAGCACTCGACCCTGATCAAGTGCGAGAATCGAGGGCGAGAATACGCCAAACAGAGAGGCAGAGAGACAGAGAGACATAGAGAGCATGAATCGTCGAAAGAGAACAATTTTGTACACCATATAAAAATTTACTGATCAGTAAATTCTATTAATTTAAAAGTTAAAAGCTCCAATTAACAGTTTTTTTAATCTTCTCGTGATGGACCATGAACAGCCCAAACTGGATCTTCTGAACCATCCCATTTATCAGGAGCTGCTCGAAACGGCGCCTCAAGACGAACCGGGCCTGGCACGCATCTGGTTTGCGCTGTACCTTGATCTTAGAGAAGGTCAGTGAATCACAAGAGAGACA
>CALSCP010001908.1:1284-26602 GCA_943704425.1 Ministeria vibrans ATCC 50519
CCCCCTTTTTTTTTTTTTTTTTTTTTTTTTGCTTCGTCAGTCACTCTCTCTCTTACTCGGAACAATTTCGCACTCGGTCGACTGAGCACTCATTTCGTCCAGCAGAAACGAGTCGCGACCCGAAACCATCGCAACGTCACCTAAACAAGCCAGAATCACTCACTTAATAAGAACACATTAAGACCCACCCACACACACACAACATACACACACAGATACAATTCCTGTGTTTCTGTCACTCTCTCACTCGTACTGTCAGTGCGCCGCGCCACCAGCACTGTTTCGACAAGGGACACTCCTGCGAGTGCTTCGTCAACTGTCTTCTTCAGTCCAATCTGTTTTCCGCCCCGCAACCCTTCATTGGCCGTCAACACAACCCTTGATTGCGCTGCCGAGTCATTGTTAAGAATTGAATTTTTCAGACTTATTTTATTTTTACCGTCAAGAATGCGCGAGCGTAACGCCTCGGCACTGAGGCCAGCAAACACCACACTGTGCACAGCACCAATCCGAGCACACGCCAGCATGCCATACACTGCCTCGGGTATCATTGGCATGTACAGTGTCACTGTGTCGCCCTAACACACAAACACACATTCGTCAAGCGTCCTCCTGCGCACCCATTGCCTCACCTTAGACACTCCCTTCTGCTTCAACACATTTGCTAGTCTGCATACTTGCTCTTGCATCTCGCTGAAGGTGATGTACACCTCCTGTCCGGCCTCATCGCGCTCCCAAATCAGTGCCGTCTCATCGCCCTTGCCCGCTTCCACATGCCGGTCAACGCAGTTGTGCGAGGCATTCAACTGGCCGCCAGCAAACCACGAAATGCGTGCCGAGTGCAAGTCGCAGTCGGACACGGTGTCAAAGGGCTTCGTCCAGCTCAGGCGAGTGCGAGCGTGCTGTTGCGCCATCTCTTATCAAAACACACACACTAACATTCACTTCTTTGCATCCCCGTACCTCGCCCCAAAAGGCTTCTCCATACTCCACACTCTGCCGGTACATCTCGTTGTACTCGCTGCTCCCTCCCGAGGCGAATCGGGCAATGGTCGAGCGCGAAAGGAAAGTGGCGACTTGTCGTCGCACACCACCCGTGCAGCGCATCAACCGAAGCGAGCTCATGTTCAATGCTCAGTATGTGTTTCTGTCGGCGTTCAGTGCACTGTCGATCGATATCGTTCTCCCTCTCTCAAAAAAAAAAAAGTCGAAAAAAAAGTGAACTTTCGATTTTCGAATTTATTCGATCAAGCGGGGGATTAGAAAAAAAATTGTCAATCGAGCGATCCGTGAGCGAGCTCCACCGCGGAGGCCGAGAAGGCAAGTGATCTTCACGAGATGGTGATGAGCACCTTCCGAGCACCTACAAAAAGACAGTCTTTGATCCGAGGGTGTCGTTGGTTGGATGGATTAGTGGATGGCCAGAGCTCTGGGCACGGGTCTCGCGGACGCTGCTTTGTGGTGGAGACAGGTGGACAAACTGGACATAAATAAAAAAAAAAAAAAAAAAAAAAAAAAAAAAAAAAGAGACATTGCCTTGCAGCAGATTTGAACTACTGACCTTTGCATTACTAGTGCAATGCTCTGCCAACTGAGCTAGCAAGGCGGCGTCTTTAGAATATCGAATGATACACACATAGACGTAAAAAAGTGAAATTGTGTTATTAGTCATTTGTGTGAATTGTAGAATAGTTGAGACAAGTTATTTCATTCAACATTTCTTTTCCTACCCCCATTTCTTCCTTCTTTTCTTTCTGCCCTCGCTGTCTCATTTCCCGCCGATCGGCAGACTGAATCGACTCGGCCATGTTCTCCAACCTCTTACTTTTCATGTAAATTTTGGCACTGCCACCACACCCAGAAGCCCTCTCCCGCCGCCCCTCCTCGTTCGCCCACTCGCTGTGAAAGCCAGTCGCGCGCACCCTTGCGCCTTGAGAACACCCTTGCATCGCCCGCCTCTCCGCGCCTCACATCGTCCTTTCTATCCTTCACACTCTCTGCACTTGCGCTGCCCTCTAGAACGCTTCTTGTCAACGCACTGGCGGTGCTCAACTTTAAGCTGGGCAAGGACAAGTCTCCAGTGCCGGCTTTTGGCGAAGAGTCATTGCAGGAACCGTCGATTGGTAGACAGGCAGTGAGCAAACTTCGTTCTAATCTCTCTCGCTGTAGGTGACAAAATTCGTGAATTTCTCAGAAGTTTGCGCTATTTCCGATTTGTCATTGCTATCTGGAATCTCTTCATGCTATTTTGCATGTTATTTCTTTTCAGTTGATCGCGAGATTCTGTACGAAAGCTGTGTATAAAAAACATCAATTATTATCATGGACTTGTACATTATGACTTGTGTTTTTTTCTTCATTTCTACATCACGCTGTTGATTCGATGACGAAACTCTGAGCGGCAGCGCCTCGAAGATCAGGAGCAACACTCACAAGCAGACAGAGGAAGGCTGTAAGCGTGCAGATCATACGAATTGTGGTAATGGCCTGGTACGCACTCAACGACGCAATAAGTGAACCGCTGATGTCGAGTTGATCGTCCCACTTGACTGCAATGAGTGTCAGCACAAAGGCAAGCGTGAGCAAAATTACGCCAACAAGAACAGTCGTGCGACGCGAAACAGCGCCCGCGTCGTGTCGCTGACGCAGTTGGTCGAGACGAAACAACGCGCCCACTAAGGCAGCAGTACCAAGGGTCATGTACATTTGAGCACTAGCACCAGCATAGGACCCATAGGCAGCGGCAAAGTCTAACATGTCTGCTCCGCTTGCAAAGACAACCCGTGTGTGGAAAATCGCAAAACCTGCAACAAGACCCTGTGCGGCATGGCCCGCAAGAGCTAACAGCGACAGAAAGTACCAGTGTAAGCGTATCAGAGACTCTGAGGAAAGCTCACTCGCGTCCACGATTGAGGGTATTGAACGCCCCTCAACCAGCTGCTCTCGGGTTTTGCGCGTAAACGCTCCGCCTTCTTGAACATACACAAAGTTGCGCACTTGGCTTTCGGGCACGGCAGCTGCAGCAACATCTATGCTCCTCTTTCGCTGCTCATGAAAAACAGACGACGGTTCATGAGGCAGCCGTGACCCTCGTCGCACTGCGACTTCGCTTGTACCATGACCGCCCAGGCTGTGGTTGCTGTCACCAGGTCGCCCCCTGATAATATCCTCTTCGTCAATCATGAGGGGTGGTGGAGATGAGACATTGATAGACGCAAGTTTTGAATTTGAATGTTGCGTTTGCTGCAGAAAGGCTGCCGTAAGGATGTCAGCCGCAGGTTCGTGTGAGTCATAGACATGTGAAGAAGAACTTTGGCGGTTTGATATCATCGCCGCATCGCTGACCGTAGCCAAGGACGGTAAGGCGTTGCCACGGTGATGACGAGCGAGAGATTTTTCAGGGAGCCCCGGAATTCTCTTGGATTTGCGTGTTCCACGTGCACTCCCCTGTACATGCACAGCACGCTCCTCTTCTGACATTAAACGGAAGGAGTAAAAAAAATAAAGAATAAATTTTGAAGAGTTTCGAAATTCTTAATTCGATCTAGGGCGAACCTCAAAAGGACGGATCCTTAGCACCCCCAGGATACGCCCTCACAGGCGACAGCGAGCGTACAAAAAATTAGTTTCATGAAGAGGGCTAAAGAGAGGCACGCACACCGAGAGCACATGCCTGCGAGACAGCATGGTAGGTAGCGGTATGTTATTATTAGTATGATAAAAGGTATTGAAAAATGACTTGTGAAAAATAACTAATTGTGAAGTATAATACGCTAATAGCAACACAACCATTAATAATAATAATAATAAAAAAAATTCGGTTGACATATCACTCAAACAACAGTCTCGTCCTCGCCATCCTCTTCCTCCTCGTCGTCATACTCTCTTTCTTCTCCCTCTTCTCCTTCTCCTTCGTCATGCTTGTCAAACGCCCATGGGGTTGCCTTGGGCGACTGAGGCAAGTCCAACTGATCCAACTGAACCTCTGTCTCTGGCGCAGCATGTGACTCAACATCACGGTGTTGTCGCGCAACGGGCAACGGCGATGGCACAGGAGACACGACCACAGAGGGCTCCGCTTCTCCAATGCTATTTTGAGTCATGGGAAGCAACGGCGCTGCGGTCGACTCCATGCCAGACGAGACAATCACGGTCGACTTAAGTTCCTTGGGCGTTGGTGCAGCAGGCGGATGGCTACGTGCGTACTTGATGCGCGGAACAAAGAACGCCGAAAGCGTGACAATCGACGTGATGACCAGACCAATGACCAGCAGTGTCATGTCGGCGTCGGGCGAAAGCGTCGACAGGCCGAGTGTAATGGCCAAAATGAGGGTCGCCACAAACGCAATGTCATAAATACAAAATGCAATCCATCGACTCTCATTGAACAGCGGCTGATTGTTTCGCGCCTGATACGCAATCACAATGCCAATAATGACCACCAGACCCTCAATGACCAGCAACGCATACAACCAGGGCGTGCGCGCATCACATGTCAACCACTCCTCCGTGCCACTCGACGTCACCACCACCACCACGTTGGGCGGCGACACCACACTCCACACAATCAGATACACCACAACAGCCAAATTGATCCCTAGAATCACGGTCAGCAGCTTCGTGTCAGACAGAAACGACAACGATTTCAAGCTCTTGTTGTTAAACACCTACAAAGTAATAAAAAAAAAAAAAACATACACGCAGATGTTTGTCAGTAAATGTATTCTCCGCATTCTGCTGGTGTACCGAGTTGGTGCGCCATGTTTTGACAAGGAGTGACGAGAAGACAAGGAAGAAGGCCAAGTGGGCAAACCATTGTGTGAGGATGCAGATAGGATTGGTCGGGGCGCGCGTGATGAAAACGGCGGCCAAACACGCACAGATGCAGCCAGCAACTGTGATAAGACCATACTTGACGCCACCTGCCTTGACTGCCTTTACTTTTCGATAGTGCAGCGTGCACGCGGCAAGAACAATGGCGTACACAATGATAAGACAACAGATGGCAAGGAGTGCATCGCGAAGGGGCCAGGACATGTCGACGTCGTCGTTCTCAATGACAAGGACAAATGAGCTCGACGAACTGCTCACGGCACCGCTTGTGTTCAACGTAAAAAGCGCAGCCAAGGACGCAACACCGTTGGCAAACGGCACGAAATCGTTCGTCAAGTCCACCTCAAAGAAGCGACTGCCCACCTCCGAGTCGTTCCAGGTCACCTCAGCAGATGCAATAACGAAATTCACGCCAAGCTGAGCCACCTCGCGACTGCCCACCTCCGCGGAAGTGGTTGATGCGGGAACGGTAAGACGAGCAGTGACGGTACCACTGCCAGGCGCGTGGCGTACCACCTCAACGCTCACGCGACCAGATCGCTCAAGCGCCTTTCGAATGGATGAGCCAAAGAGAAGTGTGCCACCGTCACCATCGTCCACAACGTTGAGTGTGAGCACCACTGGATTCGATGGAGACGTGCCAGGCGAGCCCGAATCAACATGCGTCGCCGAAATACGAAACACACCAGAGTGGTGACTCGGCGAATACTTATTATCGTCGCGCAACGGTATGTACACACCAATGTCGCCGCTCGATCCGTTCGGCCACGTCACCGTGGTGGAGGCCGAATCAATCACAAAGGTCGAGGGGCTGTTCGTTGCTTCCATCGTGACGTGGGCACGAATCATGCCGTTGGTACCGTTGGAGCGTCGCAGGACCAGTGTAGCGCCACTCAAGCTCTCGCTGACCGTCATTGACGACGTCACAAAGGCAACTGTACCATAATTGCGCGAATAGTCAATGTACAGCTCCGACTCAACTTGGACAGTGCGTGGATGCTGGCGCACGGCAAAGATGAGGCGACGAGGCTTGCTTCCGGCATCGTTCGGGAGAATGCGGAGGAAGGTCGTCACACTGACGGTGGTGACCCCCTCGGCGAAGACCACCGTCGTTGTGTTGGCAATGTAGTCTGTGCTAGGCACCGCGTCGTCTTCATTGCCAACGTACACCACCAGTAGCTCGGCGACCGTGGTGCCGACGCCACTGGCACGCGTGGCAAAAAAGTCAACCTGGCCAATGGTGTCTTGGACGAGCCGACGATCGTTTGAAGGCGAGATTGACACACCCGCCTGGCTCATGTCCAGCTCAACGGTGACACGCTGTTGTGAAGCATTGACAAAAGGAAAGTCGCGGATAGCGACAATGTGGGGGAAGCCAATCACAGCGTGTGATGCATCGTCAATGCTTGGAATTATACGCCAGACCGGCTCGGTCGGATTCGAAAGAAGGGTTCCGTCACCAAGAAGACCGGATTGACCCGAGGAGTGCACAAAGACCGAGCCATTAGTTGCAAGGGCAAGAATCCCCGACTCACTGCAAGCGGCAAAGCGCACAGAGACGGTGGGCAGCTGTCGATTGGGCTTGAGGCCAAACATCAGGCCGGTGACAAACAGTTGATGGTTTTCGGTCACAAACACGGAGAAGGTGACCGTGGTGGACGTCGCGGCCGAAGCGACAAGAGGGATAGCGGTGCCCGCTGTTGCTGCCAAGAGATCGATTTTGGTCGGCGCAAAGCGGCCCACCAGGTCGCCTGTGCCAAGGGCCCCGGCAAAGTTGTCTCCTATAGCAAAAAGATCTCCATTGGCTGTCGTGATAAATGTAACACGACCACTCGCAGACACGTCGGTGACAATGTGGTCGCCAAGCTCGGCGATGACTCCCAGCGACAAGTCAAGCTTGCTCACTCGCCCAAGCTGTCCCCAACTGTTATCTCCACGACACAATAACTGCCCGTCGGTGGACAAGAGACATAAGTGGTCGTTGGCAATCGCGATTTTGCGCCAGAGAAGAATGGAAGGCAAAAGTTGAGGATTTTCAAAAGCCGCATTGAAACTGACGTCAATTAGGCTGCCATGGTTGGAGCCCCAGGCATAGGCTTTGCCGGAGGCAGTGACATAACCAGTGGTGCCGCCGCCAACACTCAACTGAATGACTGGATCAACGACCTCACCTGCACCATTGTACACGGTACCCGCGCCAGGCATGGTCACGGCAGGGTACGCATTAAAAGGATCTAAGGGTGACGTGAAGTCGCTGACAAGGAAACTGCTGGCGGGCGATCCCCAGCAGTAGAGGAGACCCACGTCGGATACGATACAAGAGTGCCCGTGCGGCGCCTCAAGCGACGTGTATCGAGTGGGCAACTCAGTCAAAAGAACATCGCTGGGCACGAGACAATATGTGCCCTGGCCATTCGGCTGCATTGTGCCACACATGTTCTGCTCGTTGGAGCCCAACACAGAGGCACGTTGCCCTGCATTCGTCTCAATCGTAATGGAAGGGTGTGAGCCGAAGCGAACAGCGACTGTGGCCACGGAGGCGGATGGGCTTGCAGTGGCAATGGCAGTGCGCAGAGCCGGGCAGTAGTAGGCGAGGCCAATGCGACAGAAGCGGCTTAAAACATTCACCGTGCAGTGGAGCCCATTAATGTTAGAGCCGGTGTAGGTGCGACAGCGATTGTCGGAAGTACCCGACCAAGAGTCGCACGTGGAGCCGAGCACAGTCACAGCAGGTCCGATGAGCGAGTCCATGTCGAGAGCATTTGCAACACAGGCGCACGCATGTGTTGCCGCCGTCACATTGGGTGCAGGACAGGCAGTAGTGTCAAGAACGTCGCTGGCCACGACCCACTTACCGTCGGTTGCGCAATCGACGGCGAGCAGGGTCGTTGGGTCCGCACTGGAACCGCAGGCGTCGGAAAGGAACGCACGGGTACCGGCGTAAATGGAACCAGAGGTACGTGTGCAAGTTGCCTTAGGGTCGGCAGAGAAGTCTCGAGGCGATGGCGAAACAATGGCACAGGTGGCAAGAGGTTGTTCACATAGGGCGCCTGTGTGCGACGCTGGGCACGTGCACGTGAATTGGGTGCTTTCCAAGGGCGCAACGCACGAGGCATCATTCTGACATGGCGACGATGCACATGGATCAACGTTGCGGACACAACGGTAGCCGGGTTGAACGAGCGGATCGTTCACGCAAGTGTGCGTCGTCGAGTCGCAGGTGGTGGGAATGGAACATGCGTGGGTCGTGCAGTTGGTGCCCGAGCAACCTGTCTCGCAGAGGCACGGTGTGGTGGACAACGTTTGCGACCAGGTCACAGACATGGATCCGGGTTCACAAATAGATGTTCGTGCTTCGTTTGAGAGAGAAAGCAGCAGTGTGACGGTGGGCAACGACATCTCGATGGCGGTGTTGACCTGTGAGTGACAACAAAAAAAAATGATTGAGATGATTCGCACAGTGGAGAGAGAGAGGGTAAGACGGTAAACGACGAACCTGTTGTGCTGTTAAATTAAGCGTTGTAGAGAAAGTGGTGCATGCGTATTGCGAGTCAGTTGGGGTGAGACGCAGGCGCTGGTAACCGCGCAAAGACAGCATCATGTACCTGTCGGCTGTGGTGTGGTCGTAGGTGCCCACAAAGGTGAGAGTAGCGGGGGTATTGGGAACAGGATCGATAAAGAGAAGAGGCAAAGGGTCGGCAGGGAATGATGCGACAGTCACTGTCTGTGAGTAGGAGCCACGACAGCCGCGAGAGCACGGCTCCAGTTCGCACACATCTCCGTCGAAGCCAACGCGGCAGGCGCAGGAGAAACTACCGCTGAAAAGAAAGGTGCAAGTACCTCCATGTTGACACGGCGACGACACACACGGATTGGAGGCGAGAGCAGTGACACTGACCGTGTCAATTGCCCACTTGGAATCATACGAGTTCTGTAGAGTGAAGGAGAGGGAGACCGCAGTTGCGTTGGGCGGCACTGCCACAAATTCCCCAAGCGACCGCGACGCGCCAAGCCACGAACTGGACGTGGCCGAGGAGAACACCGTGACGATGTCGCCGGTGTCAAAGGCGGCTGTAAGCTCGGCAACATCGGGCGAAAACTCCACGAGAACACACGTCGACAGAAAAGCGACAGAGACGAGCGACGCGTTTAGCGGAATCGCAATGTCGCCCACGTAGGCTGTAGCCGTATCCGACGTGAATCCAAAATGGGTGTCGGCCGCAATGAATCCCCCGTCGCCGTCAAACGCTTCCGAGAAGAGCTAACAGGAAGAAAGAAAGAAAAAAAAAACGAATAAACAAAAAAAAAATAATTATTATATTTTTATCAATAATTGCGCGTGCAAACGGAAACCCTCCCCACGTACATCGCTGTCTCCGTCGGCAATGTAATCCCACGAGTATCCAGCAGACGACTGAAAGGTGAACGAGCCGGGATCGTTGTCAAAGGTCTCGCGCAGCAGCAGCTGAGCGTGTGCGAGTGACAACACCGCACACACACTCAGCACAGCAGCCAAGCGCATATCGGCCCTCCCACAAGGCGGATTCCTCAAAACTCTATAATAAAAGGCGGTGTTCCGTTGCACCAGTGTCCACCGACAGTACAGTCGCAAGTGGTGAGGCAGTAAAAAAAATATTGGGAATTTGGGGGGAAAATTCATAACAAAAATTTGTAAGAACAGAAGTTAACGCGTAATACCCATTTTGGGTGCTATTCTATGGTGTGGAAGCATTCATTTGCATTGTATAATGCATTTCTCTTCATGGTGTTTTTTTCTTCTCGTAGAGCACACTTTTCAATTGTTCTCAAAAATTCAATAAACTATTATTACAATTATTCTCAAAAATTCAATAAACTATTATTACAATTATTCAAATTATGCTTTCTTCGTCCAACCACCAGCTCAATGTGCTCTGCTATGTGACATTCGTGACCAGCATTATGCTGACGGCATGGAGCTGGTGGCGCATTCGCGACGACATCCGCGAGTATCTTGAAAGTGCCAATCCAAACCGTTCGGGCATTCTCGACCCGCTGAACCCGTATCAGACCGAAACATCTTACGTGTGCTTCGCGTTGGGCCTTGCATGCCTGTGCACTGTTGCACACCGCAGTACACAGGCCGTGTTGGGTCGTTCGGTCGCTGTGCGGTCGACCGTTTCCATTTTGCTCGGACTCACAATCCTGCTGGGCATTTTTGGCACCGCTCCTGCTGCCACCGTCTCGATTGTGATGCAGCCTGTCCACTATTTTGGTCTTGCATTGGTGCATCGCTTTGCTGGCAGCTATCGACGCCAAGCATCCATGCTGTACGGATTTGCGCTGTCAATCGCACTGCTACAACTGAGCAACTCCAACCGAGATTTGCTCTCTGTATCCACCTCCGATGACCACTGGCTAGAATGGTGGAGACACGACGGCGCGCTAGATTTCCTTCCTTTATGGGTGCTTCGGCATCTTCGAGGCTATCGACACGGCTTCTCCTACTCGGTGATGCGCATGTTGGCCTTGCGCTTTGTCTCACTGGCGGTCGACATGCCCGAACTACCACCCTACGTCGAGCATGCCGCCTACTACTTTTATCCTGTCAGTATTCTACGTAGCCCTCACATTCCCTTTGGCATGTGGTACGAGCAGTGGACGAGGAACACGATTGATGCGAAAAGATGGGATCGTGAGCTTCGCGGAGAGCCGCCTCGCACGGCGCGCTCGGGACTCGTTCTCGCCTTGAAACTTGCCTTGATTATTGCGCTGGTGGAATTTACCTCGGCGTATGTGTATCAACCATCGCTGGTGACCATGATGGCCGAAGGTAGGCACAAGAGACTACTGGGTGAGCCCGACTTGGCGGTGTGGCTCTACCATTCGTCTACACCTCTTGTCATTGCCTACTTTTTTGTGGGCGCTGTTGCCGGACAGCTGTGGGCGCTGGTCGCCGACGGTATTGTCATGCCGTACGACGTGCGTACGTCCCCCGTAATGTTCCCACGTCACATCTGGTCCATCAGCGCCTTCTGGAGTGTGATGAACGCGAGCATCTACTGCTTCACATCACGCTACGTGTACCTCCCGACTGGCGGCGGCGTCATTGGCATTGTCGCTGCCTACGCCTACTCTGCGTTGTGGCACAACGGCGACTTCTTGTCGTTTGCAGGACTCGCTGTCTACACGCTCTTTGAAAAGCTGGTCGTGGCGCGTCTCGTCGGGCGCGCACACTGGGGCGGTCTCCTCTCCGTTGTTTTGTGGCTGCCCGTCACCGCCTTGGTTACCTACATCTACTCCATGGAGGGCGATGTCTACCTCACGTCGCTTCCCTACATTTTTGTTCATGCCCTCGTCGTATACGCCGCCACGCTGCTCCTCTGTCGGCTTTTCCCCGTTTGTCAAAGCGAGAAGAACGACCGTGCCAAAGTAGATTGATTTGTAGACGTAGAAAAGTGGGGTTTTCATATATAAAAAATGACATGCTTTGCATTGTACACTGGAAAAAATGAAAATGAAGTTCCGGTTTAAAACGGCTGTTGAACGTGAGGCAGGAAGGGGGCGGGTTGGAGGGTGACAGGATGAAAGGAGCCCACGGGTGGGGCTACGGATGGTGTGGGGCCAGTGTGGCTCAGGTAGTCGGTGGGCGCGCTTGGCTTTGTGCTGCCGTTGGTGGCGACGGTTGTCGTGGGGTTGAGGAATGAGTTGAGGTAGGGCAGGCCGAAGTCGAGGTTGAGGGGCGGGAAGGCGGTTTCGGGCGAGGCGCGCGTGTTGTCTGAGGAGACGAGACTGAAAATGGCCGAGTGGGGACCGTACGGTCCATTGGTTGTGTCGGGCGACATGGAAGTCTCCTGCTCGAGGAAAGCGCGAGCTTCGTAGAGGTCACGCTGCATGGTGTCGACGTAGGGCATGGACTCGGTGAGCCACTCGTCGACGCGTACCGACGCCATGGGCGAGGCGCGCGTGATGCGCTCCAGCTCAAGAACCTGAGCTGAGGGAGCCGCTGTGGTCGAGGGACGTGAGCGTGAAGCGGCAGCGGCCGCAGCTGCGGCAACGGCCGTGGCCGACGCTGCAGCTGCGGCCGTCGCCTGGGGTCCAAGTGCGGCAAATAAATGTTTAGTGCCCATAGCGGCGACTGCGGCGGCTGAAGCGGCGGCAGCGGCGGAATTCGCACGCCGTTGCTGCTGTACACGCTGGTGCTGTTGTTGTTGCAAATGCATTTGCTGGAAATGGTGATGTTGTTGGTGTTGTTGCATGAGGAGTTGTCCTTGTTGTTGCTGTTGCTGTTGCTGTTGTTGCTGTTGTTGCTGCTGCTGCTGTTGTTGTTGTTGTGGGTCTTGATCGAGAACCATGAACGGAAAGGGTTGACGTGATTGTTGGGGCGGTGAAAGTGCAGTAGGAAGTACGGGAGTGTACGAGGAAGCGAGGTATTGTGTCAAGGACAAGTGAGGTTGGGTTTGTTGTTGCTGCTGATGGTGCGAAGTGTGCTGTTGTTGCTGTTGCTGTTGCTGTTGCTGCTGTTGTTGCTGGAGGGTGTGTTGCAGTTGTTGTTGGAGTTGGTGGGCGGAGGCTGCGGCGGCCACGACGGCAGCGGTAGCAGCGGCGACTGGGTCGCTGTAGCCGGTGGTGATGGAAGCGAGGTCGCGTTCGAGTTGCGTGACAAAACGCACCTGAGCGGGAAGTGGACTTGGAGCGCAGCCGTGACGAGGAAAGTGAGTCTCAAAGTCGCTGAGAAGAAGGAGTTGGGCATTGAAGAGACGCGGCACAATGGATAGACGAAAGTTGATGGTTTGCAGGAGGTCGCGACAAGCATCGACCACTGTGTTCTGCGATGCCTGCTGGCTACTCTCGAGTGTCGCACACAGCTGGTTGACCTCTAGCGAGACAGTCGAATGGCAAGTCTGGCGCAAAAACTGAGTGAGAAGGCATATTGCCCTCCAGGTGATTTCGGCCGTCGAGGACTGCTCGTAGGTCGACGTGGATGAAAGGGTGTGCTGATGTTGTGGCTGTTGTTGTTGTGGCTGTCGAGATTGCTGTGGTTGTTGATGTTGGGGATGAGATGAGGCAGAAAAAGATGTCTGACGATGAAAAAAAGGATCTGCCGCGAGGGGTACGGACGAAGGCGCCGCTGTGGTGCCGGGAAGGTGGGTCGTGGTGTCGATCGCGGCTGGGGACGAAGGCGATGGCTGAAAGAGCGCCTGTTGGCGCGGAGAGAGAGGGAGGGGCGGTGGCGAACGATTGGCCGAAAAGCAATTTGGAGAGTAAAAGGATCCGCCCGCGGCCGCCGCAGCGGGCAAGGGGTAGCCATACTGAGTGGGAACGTAGGTGCAGTTGGGCACGTTTGTGGGCAGGGGCGCTGCAGTAGGTGCCGTCGGAACGAAGGATCGCGCAGTTGCGGGTGTGTTGGGTGCGTAGTACGACGAATGTGTGTCTGGATAGGATGCTGGGGGTAGCCCCGCGACGTTGGGCCAGGTGGGGGCAGTGGGGGCGTTTACGACGTTTGCCATTGACGTCGTCGCAATTTTTCTTGCACGTTTGCGCTGCTGACGTTCCTCCTCGACGTCGTGTTGGTCCAGCACGGCATCCTCCTCGACGGCCAGACGTGTACGTTCGCGTGCACGCACCGCCGACGCCCGTACAGGCCGGCTGGACGGGCGAATCTCCCCAAAGTGGACGTCAGCGCCATTTACAAGACCATTCATGCCTCCCACACAAGAGAACTCTGGGACCGCTCAGTCCACAGCAAAAGCCAACAGGCACTGAAGGGCAGGGGGCGAGCGAGATTGCAATTTGATTGCCCTATTTGGATTTTTGGATTTTTCTTTTTGGGCATTTTTTTGCCATAAATTTTTTTATACAAATCATTATACCTAAAATATAGAAATCAAATCAAATCAAATCAGTATCAGCTTATTCTTCTTCTCCCTCCTTCTCTCTCTCTCTCTCTCTGCGTTTTCTTGATCCATGTCAGAAAGAAGAGGATTGTTAGATGACGCGATAGCGAGCGATCAGAGTGATGACGAGGACACTTTTCATGTGAGGGAAGAGGTAAACGATCGTTTGTGCTGTTGTGTGGGGCCGTAACGCTTCTGCGACTAGACGCATGGACGAGGTGGTGGGACAGCAAGCGGCGTGTGGAGTCCACGAAGTGCCCAATTCAATCATGATGGTATCACAACGGTTCTTTGGTGTGCATTTGATTCTCACTCTCTCTGACACGACACTCCAGAGTCCGATGATGAGCCCATATTTGGCGCTGAAACCGATACAGTCGTTGTCGGCAGTGGACTTCCTCTCGACGAGAATGGCCTAGCCAGCACCGTTGAGCCCGAGACACTCTCGCTAAAGCACACCTACGACGATTTCACCACAATCGGTACTGTACCACTTGACTGCCCTCTCCCTCCCTCACAACCAAGCACATGCTACATATTAAGCACTAAACATTAAGCACTTGCACGCACCCCCAAGACACAACGACGCAAAGACCGAAGACACACACACAGACCAAAGACAAACACACAAAGACCAAAGACACACACACACAAAGACACACACAAACACACGCACAAACACACACACACACACGACTCTGCCTTCTCTGCCCCTTTCTACTCTTTTTTGAATTTGAATGTGCCTCATATATTATTATGTCCTTGAACTTCTTTTTTCTTTTTCTAAATAGACTGGGTGCGCGACCAGGTTCGTGAACAGGAACGATTGCGAGCGAACCACTATCGACGACCCACTACGTTTCGCTTGAGGTTATGGTCGTCGTTTGACGCGATTCAGGGCTGGATCGTTGTGCTACTTGTGGGTCTGGCGGCCGGTGTGCTAGCGGGCGTGCTCGACGTGTCGGTTGACTGGCTTTCGAATGTGAAGATGGGCGTGTGTCGTGGGGGATTCTGGTTGACAAAACGCGACTGTTGTTGGGCAGAGGTGAGTGAAGACTCGCCCGAGTCGGTCTGTCACAGTTGGTTGTACTGGAGCGAAGTGTTCAGCGGCAAGAGTGGCATTGATGTGGGTCTGTCGGACAACGCAACCGCCTCCACCTATGTTATCAATTACGTTTTCTACGTGCTTATCAGCGTCATGCTGGCGGCCGCCTCGGCGCTGATTGTGCGCGACTACTCAGTGTATGCGTCCGGCAGCGGCATTCCCGAGGTGAAGACCATCCTGGGCGGCTTTGTCATTCGACGTTACCTCGGTCTGTGGACTCTTGTGACCAAACTGGTGGGCGCGTCGCTGTCGGTCGCATCGGGTCTGTCACTCGGCAAGGAAGGTCCAATGGTGCACATGTGCAGCTGTGTAGGCAATATCGTGTCGCGTCTCTTTCCCAAGTATCGAGACAACGAGGCAAAGAAGCGCGAGGTGGTGAGTGCCGCGAGTGCCGCGGGTGTCTCTGTGGCGTTTGGCGCGCCCATTGGCGGCGTACTCTTTTCGCTCGAGGAGATCAGCTACTACTTTCCGCACAAGACTATGTGGCGCTCATTCTTCTGTGCGCTCGTTGCGGCAGCCACTCTCATGTACCTGGATCCCTTCCGAACAGGTCGCTTGGTGCTGTTCGACGTCACGACTGGTGACAACCCATGGTATTTCTTTGAGATGCCCGCCTTTCTCCTCCTTGGCATCTTTGGCGGTCTGTTTGGCGCTGCCTTCAACGCCGCCAACACTCGCTGGTGCGCCTACAAGCAGGGCACCCGTATCCGCGCTTACCCCATTGGAGAAGTTGTTGTCGTCGCCCTGGTGACGGCCCTCGTCAACTACGCCAATCCGTATCAGCGTGGCCAGGCCTCCGAGCTCATTCTCGAAGTATGATCAAAGAAATTGTGCCACCTCATTCCCTCCAAATCTCACTTTTGTTTCTCTCTATCTATTACTCTCTCTCTTTTTCACTTTGTTTTTTCTCCTCTCTCTCTCTCTCTCTATCACTTTGTTTCCTCTTTTATTTCTTGCAATCACCATGTCTCTTTTTCCCTCTCTCTATCACTTTGCTTCTTTCTCTCTCTTTTTGTTTCTGTCTTTCTCTGTTTCTCTTCATGTGTAATAGCTCTTCAACAACTGTCCCAAAGATTCAGACGGCGGAGTAGACGCAGGCGGCGATCTGTGCGACTCGGCAAAGAATTTTGGTTCGGCTCTGTGGTTGCTCGCACTTGTGGCACTTTTTAAAATGGTCATCACTGTTTTCACCTATGGCATTCGTGTACCAGCAGGTACCTTACAAGATTTTGTTGTTTTTTTTTTGTTTTGGTGACCGAGATTTTCTATGCTTCAGGACTGTTTGTGCCTTCGATGACGATTGGCGCGTGTGTTGGACGCATCACAGGGGTCCTCATGTGGCAGTTGGTTCACCGTCATTCGTCGCTGGCGGAGCGTGTCTGTCCTGCCGACACAACCATTCCATGTGTGTCTCCCGTACGCGAAAGACAATCACTATAATAATAATAATAATAATAATGACGTTATGATAATAATAATACCACTTCTCATGTCACTCTTCTCTTTCCTCTTTCATTCATACACACACACACACACACACAGACACACACACACACACACACACATACACACACACTAGCACTATCTTATTCACCATCTTATTGTTTTTTCTCTTTCCTTTCCCTCTCATTCGTTTTTCAGGGTTTATATGCACTTGTGGGGGCATCGGCAGCACTTGGAGGGATACTGCGTCTGCAAGTGGCTCTTGTGGTGGTGCTGTTTGAGCTGACGGGTTCGCTCTCAGACATTCTTCCCATTATGGTCGCAGTGGTGTCGGCCAAGTGGGTAGGGGATTTCTTTTCACGCGAGGGAATCTACGATGCGCACATTCGCCTAAATGCCTATCCCTATCTGGACAACAAGATTGCTTTTGAGCACACGACACTGGCAGTGGATGCGATGCGACCGCAACGCGGTGATCCGCCACTGAGTGTGATTGCACTGGACGAGCACAAGACAGTGCACCATTTGCAGTCGCTGCTGCACGACAATGACTATGTGGTGAGTGGCTGGCCAGTCGTCGTGTCGCGCGAGTCCATGACACTGGTAGGTTATGTGGCGCGCAGTGAACTTAAAGCGGCACTGGCACACGCACAGCTGCGCTACGAGACGCAACATCGGGAACAAGGTCACCAAGACTCACTGGTGCTCACCAGCGTCAGTGCCACAGGCGCGTTGTCAGGCCAGAGTGCCTTCAATCTGTACCGTTGTTACTTTGGGCTGCGTGTGCCGTCACTGTCCACCTCTGACTACGTCCACTTGCGCTCGTGTCTCGACGACAGTCCCTTGCAGGTCACCGAGTCCACACCAATGGTCGTGGTTGTTGACATGTTCCGCAAAATGGGCCTAAGGTTGCCATAGAAGTAGTACTATTTGTGTCTGATGATACCTTTTTTTTTTTTCTTTTGCTGCATGTAGGCACGCGATTGTGGGGCGGAGCGGGCAGATTGTGGGTATCATCACGAAGAAGGATGTGATCCGTCACATGGAGCAGATGGACGAAGGGGGCGCAGAACACGTGCTCTTTCGATGACTTATACGAATAAATGAGAGAGTATGTACTGTATAATTATCCCCACTGTGTGCACAGCAGTGAAAATGGAATGTTCTCGACGGACTAGCTACTTAGACGACGAGGGCCGTGGCCATTCCACCGGCTAACATGGCGACAACGGCGAAGAATGAAAGCACGTTGCCAAGGGCGGTTCCGGAGATGCCGTGGCCCGAGGTACAACCACCGGCAAGACGCGAGCCGAAGAGCATGATGAGACCGCCGAAGAAGGCGCGCGACGGGGCCAGAGGCGCTGCAACGCCCATTGACCTGGAGGCAGACGCCGAGAGGAACCCGCCCAGGATGGCGCCTCCCGTATAGATGACTTGCCACCAGTTGGAGAGGCCGTCCTTGACGCTCATGAGATAGTTGCTACGCACGGCCATGCGAGGTGCACACGCATAGCAGGCATTGGCGAGCTCGGTGGTGTACGAGGAAGATGTGCCCAGCGTGTCGCCGAGGAGAAGCGTCACTGGCAATTGCAGGAGGCCAATAATCGCGCCGCTCACATAGGGAGACCAATAGCGACCAGCCATATTGGTGATGATGTCAGCTGAAGCGGGAGCCCCCACATCAACGCGCCACGGAACTAGCGACTCAAGAACCGCAACCAAGGCGGCCACGGCAACGCCCAGCGCAACAATGACCACCGGATACGACGTGTGTGTTTTCTCCTCGACAAACTTGGTGGGACCAATGTCGCCGACGGGCAAGACCGCGCGGCGCAGCATCGGCTCGGACACCGCGTACAAGAAGACACCCGCAAATCCGCCTACCAACACGTACAGCGCGGACGACACGCCGGCTCCCAATTGAACAAGAACAGTACCCGGACATGCGCCCGACATGGTCATTCCCGCGCCCAGCATGGCGCCACCGAGACCCACAGCGAGCAGTCCGCGATGCATCGTGAGTCTGTGCAACACAATGACAACAATAGCCATGATCATATTAAAAGTATTATAATAATAAAATATAATAATAATAATAATAATAATAATAATAATAATAATATGCTGTAACTTACTTAAAAGCGAATTTTGCGTTGGAAACGCTCGTGGGCGCCAGATAAGAGAGTGCTGCGAGCGAGAAGCAGCTCGAGGAAATGGCGCTCAGGAACATTTTGAACATGACAAAGTGTTGAAATTTCATTTGGCCTAAATGGCACAATAATAAGCATTGTATGTGGACTGTCACCGGTCTTACCACTTCCTTGGCCATACCTACAATCAAATTTGGCTCGAAGACGCGACCCTTCTCGATGGCAATGCCGAATGCGATGCCGGCCGAGGCCGCAGTCAAAATCCTCGCACTTGTCACAAGCACCGAACTCTCCTCGTCCACATTCGGCTCGGTGCTATCCTTGGATGCCATAGCAGTACGACTACTAAATATGTGATATTATTTTAATAATTATTTTGAATTTTTGAGTTGGTTTGATTTTTTGATTGGATTCAAGCAATACATTGAATCGTAATTTTGAGGGAGACTCGGTTGAAATGAATGGTTAAAAGATACTTCAGTATAAAGAAGTTACACACTCTCTTTGAGCAACCAAAAATCGTAGTACGCAGTGCCATCGCGCGCATCAAGTTGCTGGAAGTGCAAGTGAGTGTCGTTGAATGCTGTGATGCGACCGTAGCCTAGAAAGTAGAAGGGCACAGTGTCAACGTAAACAAACTATGTACACCCTCATTTTCTTTTTCTCACCACGGCGATACTGCGTGTCGCGAAACGCGTCCCAAGGTTGTTCGGGCACCGCAAAGAGGTCTTGGCCGTCGACACCGGCAATGCCGCTCTGGATGTGGATTGGTGAGGTGGGGTTGACAAACGAGTGGCTCGTGAGCGCTCCTTTGGCGACGGGAAGCGTCACTTCAAAGTGATGTGTGTGGCCTGCAAAGTACAGGTCAGTCTTGCTCTCGAGAAGAAGCGGCTCAAGGGCAAATTCCCTTGCAGTTGGGTCGTCGGCAGTGGGGCGGCCGTTGCGCAGGGTAAGAGCCTCGGCATTGCACTCGGCGTCGGTGTTCTTGGTGCAGTACATTGCGCGATGACCAATGACAATCAGGTAGGGCGTGAGCGTCCGATTGACGCGCGCCAGATCAGCCTTGAGCCAGGCGTATTGTTGCGCGGCAAAGTCAAAGACGGGCGGGTAGATCCATGCGTCCGTGTCGATCATCGCAATGTGAACAAGAGGCAAGTCAAACGAGAGGTAGCGCACCGAGGGTGAATTTGAAGCGACCGCGAGGGACTGTTGCCCGTGAAAGCGCTTCAGAAAGGTGTCGTAACTATACTTCACATCCTGTTCGTGGTTTCCAACACCGGCAACATAGGGCACTCGCGTGGCCATTTTCGAGATAGCGTCCATAAATTGGTCGCCTCGTTGTCCACAATGATCGTCCAAGTTGTAAGCTACAGTTCGTGTTTGCATGAAGATTAGGGCGACAGTGTGAACAAAAAAAAAAGAAGAAAAAAAAACAAGCAAACAAATCGTACGCACACACACACGTTACCTATGTCACCAAAATGGACCACTGCATCGTGAGCGCCCGCCAGTGCGTCTTTGGTAAGCTGCGGTACGCTTGAGATCGTGCTATTGTCGGTCATATCGCCAAAGAGCGCAAACGAAAAGGGCCTCTCCGATGCAAAGTCGAGTGGTTGGAAAGGGAAGAGAGGACTCCACACATCGCCGAGACGCAGCTCGAGTTCGCGCGAGCAATCCTCGACACCCTCAGAGTCGGTGTAGCACGCGAACGAGCTCACTTGAAAGTACACAGGCTCGCCTGCCTTGTGTTCGGCGGGCAGCGGAATCGTCGCGCGGTGCATGAGACGCGAGGTGTTACAGCGATCCTCAACGTACACCGACGGCTTCGTCTTGACTTGCTGAGGGAAAGACACACACACACACACATTCAACGGTCGCCAGCGCACACGTCAGCTTCTCAGCTCACCATACATTGTCAAGAACATCCTTGGAGAGCCCATACTTGACGAGCGAGCGCAGCGCAGGGAAAGCATCCTCAAAGGACACCCACGACACAACAAACTCCTGTGCGGTGCCGCCGAGCGTTGCCGTCACCTGCCGAGGCGTGTAGTCGTCAGCATGTACACGCGGCAGTGCCTGTGTGGCAACTGCGCAGCACACAACAAGCGCTACTGCGGTGAGTGAGCGAAGCATAATAATAATAATAATAATAATAATAAACAGTGTTGACTAACGTCGATCACTTTATTGGCTTAGACACGGCTGGAACTCCAAACTCCAAACTCCAAAGTGTTGCGATTTGTGGCTTGTCTTTTGTGCTCATGTGCTGCTCTTTGTTTTGTATAATGTCTTGTTTTGACAATGAGTTATTTGAGTACAGCTCTCGAGTCTCGAATTCTCGATTAATTTATTTTCCTGATCACTTACTCACACTTAGCAATTCGCATCTTACTGTCTCATGCTCTTGCGCCAGGCACATCTCGCATTATTGCGGACTCGATTGAGCCACACAGACCCTCTAATGGTCGCTGGAGCGGCACGTCGCGGTACTTCTTCTCTTCACACTCCCTTGGGGTTCTAGCTCATCCTCGCTTCTCCTCAGCAAGCGTTGTCGTGCCATTCTGTCTTGATGTTAACAATGAGCCGGCCTTGCTGTTTACCAAGCGAAGCGAGGAGCTTCCGACGCACAAGGGACAGGTTTCGTACGAGCCCATCACTCCACCACAGCCACAGCTCACCCGTCGCTTTGCAGCTTCCCTGGCGGCATGTACGCGAAGAAGGACTCAAATGCAACGGAGTGTGGTCTGAGAGAGCTTGAGGAGGAGCTTGGAATACACCGAAGCGCCGTGGATGTCCTGGGAATGCACAAGTCGGCACCCAACCGAACCGGGACCATTTCTATTACGCCCGTCGTCGCCTACTTGGGAAAAATCGACCCGAGCCAACTGAACTACTGCAAACGAGGTATGTTTGGTGCTGACACTTGCATTTGTTTATGTGATCTTTGTCGCGCTGCAGAGGTCGACGCGGTCTTTACGCTGACACTGGCGCAGGTGACGGACAAGAGTGCGCGCGACACAATGGCGTACGAGGGACTCCAACTGCCCGTCGTGTCGGCGGGGCCTTACCCCCTATGGGGCATCACTCTTTACATTCTTGATAGATTACTTGCCGATCCGCAACTGATGCTCACACGTTAATTAATAATGCAATGGTATAGTACAGTACAGTGATCATATGTTAATCGACAAGTGTCTTTCGCGGCGCTTCTTTTTGCGTGAGGGGCAAAGCAAAACGCCAGTGACTGGGCCGACGACGAAAGGCAGATAAGAGAGCGACCAAGGCCATGGCGGCAAAAAGGGCGGGCGAGAGGCGCTGTTGAATACCAAAGAGAGCGGAGGGCGCAGTAAAGCTGAAGGACTGTGCAGGAGACACAGTCGTGCTGGCGTGTTGGTGGGTCATGAGCGCACAGAGAGACGCAATGGCAGTCATAAGAATAGAAGGTAAATGGGTCCAGTGCCAGTGAAAGACAAGTGCCAGTGTCTGTACCGCATGGTGTGCGATCATGTACAGGAACAGTCCGCTGAGGAGCGTCGTCGCCTCACGATGGCCGTGCGTGTGTCGAACCACCTACGCCGCAGCACATGCAATGGTGAGTGGATGAGGAGACTATTATGGCGTACCTTTGCAAAGGGGTCGTGGTTGAAGAGAACCTCATCGAGAGCCGGGAAGGTGAGGGCGGACGCGCTGGTGTAAACGGCGACGGCAAGAATGACACTGGAGAGAGCGAGCAGGAGATCGATCGCAATAAAAATAGGCTCGCGCGTGTTGTGTTGCTGTTGGAAGGCGTGTGTTGTTGCTGCTGCTGCAGTTGTTGTCGTTGCTGTGCTGCCGGTGACCACAGAGTGGCGGGGTGTCGATGAGAGCGAGCTGCTCAGTGGGTCGTCGTCAAGGGACAGATGTCGCGCTTGCTCGACAAACGGGAGTGCCGTGAATCGCGGTGTTGATGCCCCGGCGACACGCTCTACGGGAGGCACTTCTCGTAGCTCTTGAGCAAGCACGGCCATGTTGGTGCGTGACTGGACTGCATTGGGCTGGCGGTACCGCTGGTGCAACGACGCCATCTGCTCCTCAAGCTCCATCAGGGAGTACGGGCGTGCCGCCACCATGGCTTTCGACACAAGATGAGGATGGGCCAAAAAGGCCTCGGAGAGCTCTCGAAGAAAGGCAAAGCCAACGAGACGCGCGTAGTCGGCGTTGGGAAAGAGCACAAGATAGACAAAGCCCGTGAGAACCTCGCTCAGAATCACAACAGCGTTGCCTTCATCGCCATTGTCGAGCGGTGTTCCGCTGGCGTCGTATGGCCCGGCCACAAACCTGCCCATGGCCGACGAGGAACCTTTACAGATGCTCTAGGGAGAGGAGGGGGGTGGTAAGAACGAGTCAAAGCCATAATTATCATGATCCTGGGTTCGGACCTTGATCTCTTTGGCGATTGCCGTTGGGAGCTGGTAGTCGCGACTTGCCGACGCACACAACTGGAGACCATCACTAGACCTTGCAACACAAGCGTACAATGACATGCCAGAGAAGAAGACTGAGTGATCAGTGAATAGTCAATCGTGATTTGATTGATTGATTGATTGATTCTTCTGCTGTTAAATCTGCTACAATCAACAGTTTCAACTTTCAACACACAAAGTTTGTACGAATAGACGTAAATACTTTGTCCCTCCGACAGCCACATGGACGACGATCCTCAGGGGTCCTTGGCGTCGCGCAAACCGCCAGTGCTGTTGCAGGGGCGTGCGCGCAAACGCTTCTTCTTTGGTCTGCTTGTCCTCCTTGGCGTTGTCGCCATTTGGGTCGGAAGCAGCGAACTCCAGCAGGTAGGACACGTATGTTGCTTCCACCGCCCTCTCATTCTCCCTCTCTCTCTCTCTCTCTCTCTCTCTCTCTCTCGTTTTTGCAGGTCATTTATGTGAACAATTTCAACAAACCCTTTTTCCTCACTTACTACTCGACCTCCATGTTCTGCATCTACTTCGTGGGCTTCCTCGTCAAGTCCTCTTGGCGCCGGCAATGTCGCGACTGGCTGTGCGCTCGACGAAGCGCGACACTCGTCGACAGCGATGCAGTCGAACGCGCCAACTTGATCAACAGAGATGAAGACGTTGAGTCGCCCGCCTCCTCGCAGGACGGACGCGACGACGATGGCCCCGCTAGCACCGGTCGCGATGGATCAGACGAACCCTCCGCTGCAACCACTCCGCGTGCCGCCTCAGAGACCCCCGTCGAGATGCTCACCATGGCCGAGACGGCACGCGCCGCCCTCATCTTCTGTCTCTTGTGGTTCGCCGCCAACTACACCTTCAACCTGTCGCTCACCATGACCAGCGTCTCCTCAAACACCATCATTTCAAGCACATCCGGCTTCTTCACCCTCATTCTCGGTGCCCTTTTCGGTCGTTCCGTCGTCGAGCGCTTCTCCCTCATCAAACTCGTGTCCGTCGGTGTCAGGTTACACGCACGCACAAATTTTCCGCCTCTATCCTCCCTACCTCACACTTTTTATCCTCTCTACCTCACACTTTTATCCTCTCTACCTCACACTTTTTGTCCTCTCTACCTCACACTTTTTATCCTCTCTACCTCACACTTTTTATCCTCCCCACCTCACACACTCTCTCCTCTCACTTTATTGTTTCTCTCTCTATCACTTTATTCTCTTCATCTTATTCTTTCTTTTTTTGTAGTATTGGCGGTGTTGCCCTGGTGAGTTTGTCAGATACACGCAATGCGTCGTCAAGTGGCAGTGCACCGCTCACAGGCGATCTTATTGCGCTCGTGTCCGCCTTCCTCTACGGCGTCTACATGACCTTCCTGAAGCGCGCCGTGGAGACCGAAGACCGCGTCGACATGCCGCTCTTCTTTGGCTTTGTCGGTGCCTTCAATGTGGTTCTCATGCTTCCCTTTTTCTTCATTCTCAACGCAACCGGCCTCGAGGTGTTCGAGTGGCCGCCCGACGGCCGTGCCTGGGGCTTTCTCACGCTGTATGCCCTTGTCGGCACGGTTCTCTCCGACTACCTCTGGTTGTGGAGCACCCTCCTGACGTCGCCTCTTATTGCCACCTTGGGCCTCAGCCTCACCATTCCCGTCGCTCTCACCGTTGACACCCTCCGAAAAGTCGTCCATCCAAACTGGCTGTATGGCGTTGGCACCCTCCTCGTCTTTGCTTCCTTCGTTGTCGTCAATCTAGCCTCCGTTTACGATCTCTCCTGGTCTAACCTCGTCGTCCTTTGCCATCTCCCCTCCGCCTGTGTACCCCGTATACATGCACCATCCTCCTCGTCTTTGCCTCCTTCTCCGGGGGTCTCGCCCCACGATGACGACGACGTGACCAGTCGCACGAGCATTCCTATGCACGCCATCGCTCCGTCTTCTTCTGCGTCTCCATCTCGCTGCTGCGATGCCTAAATTCTTTGTATCATACGTACACTGTATACAACAAAACAAACAACTTTATTCGAAATAGAATAGAATAAATTAATAATAAAATCAACTATCACCTGATTCATGTCAGGGTGACAATGGATTTCATTGTCGCTGCTCAAACAACTTAGAGCGGTAATAAAATTTATAATTATATTGATCAAAAATTATAATGAATATAAATTAATAATAATAATTAAACGCCGCCAAGCCAAAAGATGCTCAAATCCAGACCTGGGACACCCCGCGCTCTATGGCATTACCTATAATTTTTTGGAGTTCTTGGTGCGCCGCCTCGTTCACAATAATAATAATAATTATTATTATAAAAAGAAAATAATTAATAGAGAATCGAGTGCATAATAATAATAATAAAATTTATTATAATAATAATAATAATAATAATAATAATAATAATAATAATAATAATAATAATAATAATAATAATAATAATAATAATAATAATAATAATAATAATA
>CALSCP010001920.1:0-17538 GCA_943704425.1 Ministeria vibrans ATCC 50519
AAATTATTACTATTATACTTTATTATTATTATTATTATTATTATTATTATTATTATTATTATTATTATTATTATTATTATTATTATTATTATTATTATTATTGTTGTTGTTGTTATTATTATTATTATTATTATTATTATTATTATTATTATTATTATTGTGTGCTGTTTTGTACCTTCGTAGATTACTCCGTTTGGGAACATTGGTTGATTCTTTGTGCCAAAAATGAAGGTTCGGTACTAAGATTGACAAGGTAAGCAAATGTGAAAAGCTGCAACAGCGTATGCGAGAAGATGGTACCTCCATGTAGTCCTTTGGGGCGGAGTGGGCCCACATGGTCTCCATGGCGGCATTGATGTCGCACATGACACTGCGGTGCTGCAGCATGGCCGCGTCAAACGCACTGCGGTCCCGTCTCTCGCAGCCTACACGACCAATGTCAATCACAACAATATTATATGGATTGTAGCGCCTACTGGTCAGGACTTGCTCAATGGCCTGCACCAGACGGCCCGTGTGCGCCACCATGGACACATGCACCAGAATGAACCCGTGTTCGCTGGGTCCCCCCTGAAACTTGCGGATCAGCTCCAGATTCTCGTATGATATTCCCGCCTGGCTTGCGTCCTTTTTCTTCCAGTTGTACAGTGCGTAAGACCTGAAACAGAACGGAAAAGGTTCAAAACAAACTGATTCCTTCTTTGACCAACTTACATTGCGTATTCCATAAACGGGTAAATCTTAAGGCGATCCGAGATTTCCACCAATGGCTTTGCAATTGACGCAGGAAGCACATCACGCCCAATACCGTACCGACCAATACTACATCATAAGAAAATATAAATATAAATCAAAAGGTCATAATAATAATAACAACAATAACAAAAATAATAATAAAATGAGGCGCAAATAAGATATAAAAAGATAATAGAAGAAATGAAATAATAATAATAATAATAATTATTATTATTATAATTATGAATGAAACAATATTAAAATATTGATCATTTTTAATTTTTTCACCTTCCAGATTTGCGGTTCACCAGATCGCACGGCTCCAGAAGATATGCGCTGGCAAGAAACGTGTAGTCGCGCCACAGCGCCGCCATAAGCTTCGGATCGGTCACTTTTGACCTGCATGCACATAAGAAGATCCAATACAGAGTTAATAAGTTTCTTCTCCTTGTGTGTTTTATTTTGGTTCTTACGTATCAAGTAAGGGAAAATCGTCGCGAACTCGCGCCCCCAAGCTGCCATCGGCAAGAAGGCCAGGAGTTCCATCATCTCGGGTGATTGGCATGTCGTTGAGAATATCCTATGTCGATATGACGTGACATGAGGGAAATATTCCATATTTTTCTTTTCTTTCGATCGGGAGTTGGGATGGGATTGCAAATCATCCACAGCGCAGAAACGACAAAACACGACGCGCGAAAAACACAGACCCGACTGGCACATGAAGTCTGATGAATGAAGAAGAGAATGAAAGGCGGCCAGAGCATGAGGGAGCCACGAGAGAAGACAAAAAAAGAAGTAGAAGCAGTCGACTCATGCGTCACAAAACACGAACGCGGCTTAAAAAAACTGCGCAGATAGACGATTCGGAGTGGCCCCATGGTGTTGACGGTGCTTGGCCAGGGGCGAGGCGAAGGGGAGTCGAGCGCGAGAATAGAAGAGACGTTTGAAAAATGTACCTCGAGTGGCTGAAACGCCTCAGGCAACGACGCCAACGGCTCTGAGGTAGGCAAAAAGCCGTTGGAGCGCCCTACGGTGAAAACAGGAGCAGCTGCTTGCGCTGCTGGCGTCATGTCGTCGAAGAACTCGAATCGTGTCGCAAACGTTGACGAAAACGGACGGGTCGCAATGGCCGCCATTTGCTGCACCGCTCCGGCGGTAGCTCTGGCAAGAAACATTGAGAAGGGGTTCTATCTTCCGCGGTCGAAAACAAACGAGAACAAACGAAGAAAAAAAATGAATAAACGGGCTTTTCGCTTAGATCACAGATGACTCCAGACTCGTCAGTTCACTCGACACTCAGACCTCAGTCGTCACTAATCACTAATTTCTGAGGTATTGATCTTCCTCTTGGGCGTTGCATTGATCGTCTCTCGTGTCCCTTGTCACCTCTAATTTGCGAGAATGGGGTTGTGTCGGTGCCGAAAAGTGACCAACATGTTTTGCTTCAGTCACAGAAGAAACGTGTGCGAATCATGCATGGTGTCTGATCATCCAAAGGTGCCTGACAACAAGATCCCACTCGTTGTGTCCGCGTCGTCATCATAAGATTATGTTATAGCATTGTGTCGTGGAAGTCCTTTCACACACATACACACACACACTCTCTCTCTCTCTGTCCCTACCGCCTACATCTTCCATCCCGCCCTTCTACACGCTCAACCTTGCATGCATGTGCCCTGCAAAAGCATGCCGATGGTGCGGCATGCGCTCTCTCTGTGTTAAATTTCAAAGCTGTGCGAAACGACGTGACTTTTTTTGAAACTGGTTTCATTGTCTCTCCTCTCAGTGCATCGTGCGGTCCTACCTACAGTGGCTCCAAGACGGAGACTTTGACGCTGACTGTGGCCTGTGCCACACCTCGCTGGAGAAGGGCCAAGTGGTCCGGCTCGTCTGCTATGGTTCGCGCAAGTGTGTCGTTCGCCACACAAACCTTCTCATTCCCCTTTGCATCGCTCTCCCTCTTCAGATCTGTTCCATTGGGAGTGTCTCGACAAGTACTGTGCTTCCATGCCGTCGAGGACAGCCGCAGCGGGCTACACCTGTCCAACGTGCAACGTAACCAAAGTTCAAACCTGAGACCCAAAACATTCTTGAGACGGTTCTCTTTCTTTTCTTATAGAGTGGTATTATTCCGCCAGCCAACATGCACTCACCGGTTGCCGAAGAATTGAGGCAATCTCTTGAAAAGGCTGCCTGGGTACCGACAGCAATGTCCTCGGACGCAGTACGCCAAAAAAAAACAAAAAACGAGAGAAGAACAATCGCCATGCATCGTGTGTTCTCACTTCCTCCACTTTTGTTTCTTGCCCCCTCCTCTCTCTATCTCTCCATCATGTTGTTTCTTTCTATCTCCTCTCTCTCTATCTTTCCATCACGTTGTTTCTGTTCTCCTCCTCTCTCTCCATCACGTTGTTTCTTTCCTCCTCCTCTCTCTCCATCACGTTGTTTCTTTTCCCCTCCTCTCTCTCCATCACGTTGTTTCTTTTCTCCTCCTCTCTCTCCATCACGTTGTTTCTTTTCCCCTCCTCTCTCTCCACCACGTTGTTTCTTTTCTCCTCCTCTCTCTCTCCATCACGTTGTTTCTTTCCCCCTCCTCTCCCTCCATCACTTTGTTTCTTTCCCCTTCCTCTCTCTCGACGTCTCTCTGTGACTGCAGGCCACTGATGCGATTCTGGGTCTCACATCAAGCTCGTTTGAGAGCGCAAGCACGTCTGCGTCCATCGGCTCGCCCCGCAAGACCGCCTCGGGTGCACATGCGGCCGCTCAGTCGGGCGCACTTACGTCACTGGCCTTTGGCTCGGCCACCGCACCCGCCATCAACCCGCACACCGACCCCGATGAGAACAAATATCGCCCGAGACGCGATGCAATGCGCTTTTGTCGTACCATTATGGGGTAAGATCAACACGCAAAGAGAAGGAACAGACATATTCATTCGTTTCCTTTCTGTCTTAGCATCAAAACATGGAAATTCTTTGTCTTACTAGCGATTGTGTGCTTTTGCGTCTACCTTGGACTCTCCATCATGGGCCGTGCGGCACAGGCTGAAGATTAGGAATGAGCTTGCTTGCTTCTCATTTGTATCATAAAAACAAACTCAAAACTGAAACACAAATCACTAAAATCTAAATACTAATCACACAGCACACTTTTCTCTCTCTCTTTGGTTTTCCCTTGACATCATGGCAGAGGTCGTCCAGCAAGCGCTGGAGTCGATGGTCGACGAGCTCGAAGACTACCGTCGACGCGGACTCTTCACCGAAGACGAAATCAAAAGCATCGTCAAGCGCCGCACCGCCTTTGAATACTCTCTCAAACGCCGCCAACCCGAAAAGTCAGACTACCTACAGTACATTGAGGTACGCTACGCATGGAAATTCCCCTTGAAACTCTTTTCGGGCGTGCGCCATTTTCACCACGAGATTCGTGCCCCTTGCCCTCGTCGCCCCCCTCCCGCGCCCCCTCCTGCCTGCGACCTCTCACCTTGGCTATTCTCTACCACCCCCTCCCCCCTTCAGTTTGAACTCAACCTGGACGCGCTTCGGAGACAGCGTTGCGAACGTCTTCACATCAAGCCTCAGGGCTGTGCCAGCGCTCACTCCATCATCAGACGCGTCCACTTCATCTTCCAGCGCGCCGTCCGCAAGCACACGGGCGACGTCAAACTCTGGCTGGAGTACGTGTCGTTCTGTCGCCGCTCCGGCTCGGTGCGACAGCTCAGTCGTACGTTTGGTCGTGTCCTCCAACTCCACCCACGCAGTGTGACCCTGTGGATCTCGGCCGCCGACTGGGAGATGCGCGACAACCTCAACATGACGGCCGCGCGCCTGCTTCTCCAACGCGCCCTGCGCTTCCTTTCCGAATCCACCCAGCTCTGGATCGCCTATCTCCGTTTCGAACTCATTTTCCTCCACAAGTATCGCGTTCGCCAACGCGCCATGGGCGTCAACCTCACCCAGACCCCACAGCAACAACAGAAAAAGACCGACACGGACCTCACAGTCTACGACGATGACGAAGACAACGACAATAATAACACCGGCGCCAGTGTGGTGCAGCCACCGCGACTTGAGGGTGAACCCGAGGAGAAACTAACCACGTTTGCCGCCGAGTCAGGCCTTGACGGCATCACGGATGGCGAGACACCGCCGAACGAAGGCGAGTGGCGCAAACGTGCGGTGCAGCGATTCCTCGCCGGTGAACTGCCGCGCACTGTCATGTTGGCTGCGCTCGACGAGCACGGCGACAATGTCGCGCTGATGCAGGAGATGCTCAACGCTCTCCGCGAGTTTCCCGACAACGAGACGCTCGCACAAGAGCTGCTCGAGCGTATTGCACAGCTACCAGTGGCAGCCGCTGCCAACCCCCGCGTTCTTCTCATGCTTGCCACGCAGGGACGCAGTGAGCGCTGTCCCACCAACAGCGTCGACGCAGCCCGCGTGCTTGTGAATCAGATGGTCGAGACGGCTCTCACCTCGTCTGCGCCCGAGCAACAGCTGGACGAGGAGGTATTTGCGACACTCGCGCGCTTTGTTCAGCAACCCGATCAGACAGAGGCAGTGCGAAGAGTGTGTGTGGAGGCTCTGGAGCGACTGTGGCGAGGGGTACGCGAGGCTGAGCGTGAGAGCACAAGCGCCTGTCGACTGGTCGTTGACACAATGGCGAGTGTGGGAGACGCCAAAAGCAGCAAGGCTTTGTTGGCGATTACACAGGCTCACGTGAAGCGACACGCTCGCGACGAAGACGCCTGGTTGCTGCACCTGCAGTGTCTTGTGCAGCAGCAGCAGCAGCAGTCGGGTGGCCCCAAGGTGGGACGGGCGTTTGAAGACGCACTGGTTGCGTTAGGGAACACCCATGCGGGAGTGTGGCGACTGCGACTGCGTCACATTCTGCGCCAAGAGACGCTCAGTGTGACGGAAGTACTGGCGCTGTGCGATGCGCAGCGCATTGCATCACTTCCTTCCGATGCACAGGTGCTTTTTATCGACTGGTGTCACAAGCAGTTGGGACAACACGACGACGGAAATGATGAGGATGTGCAGGCCCTGGTGGAGACAGTGCTACGTGTGTGTCGCCAGCGACCAGTGGCCCTGGAGGTGTACGTGCGAGCAACCAGACTGGTGGGGCGTGCGCTGCATTGCGCAAGAGCCACCGCAACGCAGCGCACCACAGACGCACTTCGCCGTCTCTTCGAGCAGTCCGTCACCGACTACGGGCGCGACTCACCCTCCCTCTGGTTCAGCTTCTTCCAGTGGGAGCAGTCCCAGACCGATCGCGACGCACAACGCAGAGCCGCTCGTGTCCACTGGCGCGCCCTCAAGTCCCTCGCTCACCCCGACGCCTTTGCCGAGCTTGTTGCGCAGTAGCTTAACAATACACATACTTTTTCTACGTCTACACCCCTATCCAAGTAATAATAAGTATTATCTACAATAATAATAATAATAATAATCTACAATAGTAATAATAATAATAATAAGTTTATTATTATTATTATTATTATTATTATTATTATTACATTAATATACAATGTTGAATCGCTCACAAAGGAGTCTTGGTCGCCACATAAAGACCGCCAAGCACGGCGGAAGCCCGTGCACCCGTGACAGTTCTACCCGCAAGCGTATTTCCCGCCCGCCCATGCACGCGACAGTGTGCCAACCAGGCAAAGGCCATTGCCTCCATCCAGTCCGGATCCACTTCGGGCCCAGTCGAGCGCACTATGCACTCTGACAGGAGCGCCTAATATGCACAACAGTACAATTTCAGTCGTTCTTCTTCACAAAGAGCATCATTACCTTGAGACGATCCATAATGTGACTATTATGAACACCTCCACCGCACACGAGCACTTGCGTGTGCGCGGCTGTGCTCGCAGTGTGATGGCGAACGGCATCGGCCGTTGCACGCACTGTCAGCTCCGCAAGTGTCGCCTGTACGTCACACGGCGCAATGTCACTAAAATCATTCAGGCGCTCGTCAAGCCAGGTACCGTTGAAACGTTCGCGGCCAGTCGATTTGGGAGGCTCTTGCGCAAAGAAGGGATCAGAGAGAAAGCGTGCTAGCAGTGGCGTGTTCACGGTACCCGTGCGTGCGAATGCGCCGTCTGCATCATAGCGACATTCGCCAACGTGTCGCTGAACATGCAAGTCCAAAAGAACATTACCGGGACCCACATCGTAGCCCCAGTAGCGGTCGTGGTGCAGCACAGTGATGTTGGCCATCCCTCCAATGTTGAGGACAACCAGTGACTGATCGGGTGTGACAGCGCTGCCATACAGCGCATGATGAAAGGCCGGCACCAACGGTGCTCCTTGGCCACCAAGTGCCACGTCCATGCGTCGAAGATCGCCCACGACGCTTATGCCGGTGCGAGCAGTGACCACATTGGGATCGCCGAGTTGAAGCGAAATCGCCTCGTCCGGATGATGAGCCACAGTCTGTCCATGCGACCCAATCGCTACAATATCGCCCCGCCTCACGCCGTCACACGCGTCCAGCAGGGCCAGCACTGCGTCTGCGAAGAGCACTCCCAGATCGCGATCCAGTTGAGCGACAGAGAGGAGAGTGCCGCGCCACTCAACACAAACCATTTCGGCCAGTCGTTCTCTCAACTCAGTAGGAATCTCATGCGAAAGACTCTTCACCAGCCGACAAGAGAGCAAGCTGCAGCTCGACGAAGCCTCATCTGCTGTCGTCCGCGCTCTCTCCTGTCTGAGTGTGTGAGCTGTGATGGATTGCCCTGACAACCCAACGATGTACCGCAATCTCAACAAGGACCACATCCACAGCATCAAAGCTTGTGCCCGACATGATACCTATGTACAACATGACACACAAACTCGAATTCAAATAAAATTGGGTGTTGTGTGTCAAGAGAGCAAAGCTTTTAAAAATACATAAAATAATCATTGTATTCCATTTAGCAATTAGGGCATCTTTTTTTAATTTATAAACCTTACTTCACAAGTGAAATCACAACTTTTTTTCTTTTCTCTTCGCCCACCGGACAGGCGGACACCGATACATTCATTAATCATTTATATTTATATCTTTACCCCCTTCCGTCTGTGCGAGTTGTCCCCTGGTTGTCCCGCCCCAGTCGATAGACAATGATCGTTGTTTTGCTTTTCGCGCTCTTGCCACTTCTCTCGAGCGCACGCTCGCCGTGCGGAACGCTCTCATCTCAGGTACATACATATCGTGCAGGGATTGCCACAGTCGGTCGCTCAACGTGTTTTTTTCCCCGCTGTGCTTCAGGAGTCGTTTTTGCTTGCGCAAAATGGCGTTGTAAACGGCTCGCTGACGATTCCGGCGGGCGTCTATACTCCCCGCGTACTCCCGCTTGTTCTCGCTGACGGGGCCCAGCTCACCGTCGACGCGGGCGCCGTGTTTCTGGGCTCCTGCGCCGATTCGTCGTTGACAGCCCCTCACGCTTTTCTCGTCGCCGCGTCCGCCTCAGCAAGCGTGACTGGCGGCGTCTTCCGTGACTTTGTCGTCTCGTCGCCCATGGTCGTCAGCAAGAATGCATCGTTCTCACTCTCGTCAGCACACTTTTCCGACAATATTATTGATCTGAGCGGGTTTACGCGAAGTTCTGCCTCGGAACAATGGTCACTGCTGGGGCCTGCCACCACCAGCGCCGGCGCCGGTGTTCTCAGTGTGCTCTCGGGTGCCACAGCGACCCTCGACACCATTGAAATTGCTCGGTGTGGCTCGGCCGGCGCTGGAGTTGCTCACCTTGAAACGTGGGCGTCGCTCCACACTACCAACGTCAACATCACCGACTGTGCCGGCGGAATTGCCGGTATCGCCGTCCAGGATCCCTCGTCATTCATGGTGGCGGCAAACCTTGTAGTCGACGGCGCCGTGGGAGTGAGCAGCAGCAGCAGTGACGATGACGCCGACAACACAGTGGGTGGCTTTCTCGTCGGCCATGGCGCTTCGCTCGTTCTCGAGTCAAGCCAACTGCGTCGCTGCTCTGGGAGCTGGGGAGGCGCCGTAGCGACGTCAGTGGGTGCCACAGGCACCGTCGCAGTGACCAACATTATCTTTGAGGGCAACCACGTCACGGGCGATAAGGGCGGTGCAATTCACGCTGGGCAACGCACCACCGTTACGGTCGCTGCGTCCTCGTTCGCCAACAATGTCGCCGATACTTCGGGCGGTGCCATTGGCCTGTCGCAGCGTGCGATACTTGCTATGGGACCCGGATGTGTTTTCAACGGCAACCGCGCGCGCCTCGAAGGCGGCGATCTGTCACTTGCGGATCGCTCGCACGCCGCCATCCAAGGCCCCGTCTTGTTCACCAACTCGTCGGCCCCCATTGGCGGCGTCTTTGTCGTGCACGCTCACGCATCGCTTAACATAAGTATCGACGTAACCATTGAATCGCCATCAGCGCTGTACGGTGGCACGGGTCTGGTCGATGGGCACGGGAGCGTAGCGCTGAGCGACCTCAGCCTGAGTGGCGGCGTGGCCTTGCGAGCGGGCGCTGTACTCGGGCGTGATTTTGCCACGCTCACTGTTCGCGACTCAGTTGTGCAAGGCTCGCGTGTGAACATGCGTGGTGGTGCCTTTGCTCTGGCAGACCAAGCGACGCTTGTGTTGGACAGGGTCATTGCGACGGACAACTGGGCAGCCCGTGGTGGTGTGGTGTACGCGGGGGAGATGAGCGAGGTGACGCTGCTCGATTGCAGTGTGTCAGGCAATGTCGCGATGTGGGGAGGTGGCGCTGTGGCGTCTACCGACTACACTCGTGTTACTCTCCTGGGAGGCACGTATTCCAACAATGCAGTGGTCCGTGGCGGTGGAGGTGTCATTGAGGCCGTTGACCGTGCTGTTGTGAACATGATTGGCGGCAACTACACTCGCAACTATGCGCCCAAGGGTGGTGTCACCAACCTGGACGGATGTGTCGACATGACGCAGATCAACGGGTCGTTTACATACAACGAGGCGACCACTGGTGACGCACGGCCGTCGGGCGAGGGCGGTGTTAACCATGTGGAGACGCGGATCTTTGAAAACGACGCCAACCTGCGTGTTCCCTCGCCCATGCACTACTCGTACAAGTTCTCCAATCACGTCTTTGCGCTGTTGAACGCGACACTGTTTACTCGCGTGACCACACACAACGATACGGCTCAGACGTTGTACGCCAGCGGTGACGCGGCCTCCAACCTGATGGTCCGTCTGGAAGAACAACCCGTTGAGCTCGTTGTCATGTCTACCAGATCAAACGACTACAAATTCAACCTGGCCGACTACGGCGCAGTTCACTACATGGTGGACACCTCAATTTCTGAGGGGCATATTCTGTATCTTCAAAATCATGCCAATGTTCATGGAGGCGCCACCTACCTGTACTGGTGGCACTTCAGGGAGGTCAGTTGAAGAAAAAGAAGAAGAAGAAGAAGAATAATAATAATAATAATAATAATAATAATAATAATATAATAATAATAATAATAATATAATACGTCTTAAAATTATTATTACTTTTCTTATTATTAATATTTTTTTCTTTCATTATTAGGACGATCCCGTCTTCCAAGAGTCCCCTTGGGCCTTCCACCACGCCTTGGGACACAATAAAGTGATTGGAAATTCCGCGGGCCAGAAAGGAGGCGCGCAATACTGGAAGGTACAGTACAGTATAATAGTATTTTGATGGATTGATTCGCATGCCATCTTAACATGAATCCATTTCCATTTTTTTCATTGGTGTAGATGAACAAGACACCGGCTCGCACTCGCTGGAGTCAATCGGATGCAAACACGGCTGATGGATCGGGCAATATTGTCACGAACAACACGGCGAACATTGGTGGCTATCTGTACTTTGCCGACGTGAAAATTGACGAAATCAACGAAGTGTTCACTGTGTTTGCGCTCCAGCAGTCGCTTGCTGACTCGGGTATCGGCCAGAACACCGGACGGACGTACGGCGATTTGTGGGGCAGCGACAAGTTCAAGCTATTCCTGCGCTGGGACCTATTGGGTACCCAACCGGCGCCCATTGCGCTGAACTCGGGCCAGCTGCTCGAGGTGCCACACATCATTGAGATGGTCGACATGACACACACGCGAACCGTAACCAACTTTGACTTGGTGGAGTTGTCCATTGGCGCGTGTATTTCACGCTCGGACCCTCTGACATTGAGCACAACGAGCGCCGTTGAGCTCGAGACGGACACGGTCAAGTTCAATTTGGCCAACGGTGTGGCCGACTGGCCAGTGATGCGTGTGTACGGTGACACAGGCGACTACTGTGTGTACGTGAGTCCCGCCGCTACCGACAACATTGTGTATCGCATTACGCTTCAGGTGCGCATTGACGCGTGCTCTGGCATTGAGGTGGCGGACGGCGTGTCGTCGTCCAACTACCTGCGTTGCATGCAGGAACTTTTTATGCCGCGCGCGCTTCAGATCGCCTACACAAGTAGTGGCGCACTTCTGTTGGTGGCACTCTTAGTCACCGTGCTGTTGATATTGTGGCGTCGCAACTCAAACATTGTGCAAGTGACGGGACTGGCGACGTTGCTGGTGGTTGCCCTGGGCATGGCTATAGGGCTCATTGTGCCTATGCTGTGGAATCCCGCCGCAAGCACGGCCACCTGCCTCCTCTTCATGTGGTCCGCTCACATATGCTTTGTACTTGTCATCACACCCATTGTGGTCAAGCTGCTGCATCTGAAGTCGAGTGAGTCGGTCAACAATGTGAGCCTGCATGTGCCCACTCGCGACACACTGGTCCCCACTACAATTGCACTGATCTTTGTGTGCATCTATTTGCTTGTGTGGACACTCGCAGACTCCTCCATTGGTGTGGGTGTTGTCTTTGACACGTCGACCGACACGGCCTTCCGTCAATGTTCCTTCTCGTCGTCGGCTGTGCTCGTCATTGTGGCGTTCGAGGCGCTCGTGCTGCTCTGGCTGCTTTACGTGGTGTGGTCGACGCGCCACATCACGACAATGTTTGGCGAGTCGCAGCGCTACTACGCCGTTGTGGGAATGGTGAGTATTCTTTGCCTTGCGGCGGCCATTGTGTATGCAGTGTCGCGGAGCGACCGTGTGACAGGCCAGTACAGCGTAGCGGGGGGTGTCATGCTCATTTCGGCGCTTGCATTACTACTGTTCCTCTACATCCCGGTGTGCATCAAGATGTTCCGCAAATCGTGGATGGGCGACGGACACCATCTGTTCTTGTCATACGCCAAGGGTGACAAGCAGTTTACAACACGACTGGCGCGTGCTCTCACGGAACAGGGTTTGCGTGTGTACGTGGACGAAATTCGTCTTGACGCGGGAGCTGCGTGGCGCAAAGAGGTTGCGCAGCGTCTGCGTGCGTCGCAATATGTGCTCTTCTTGGTGTCGTCCGAGTCGGTGCAGTCGCGTTATTGTCAAGAGGAGGTTCAGTTTGCCTACGACAATCAGATTCAAGTACGAACGACAATTGCTCGTAATAATAATAATAATAATAATAATAATATTATTATTATTATTATTATTATTATTATTATTATTATTATTATTATTATTATTATTATTATTATTATTATTATTATTATTATGTTTTGCTCTTCTCTATAATTTTATTTTTCTATTATTATTATTTTCTTATTTCTTATCGATCTCTCTATCAATTTGTTTCCCTCTCCTCTCTCTCTCTCTCTATCACTTTGTTTCTCTCCCTTCTCTCTCTCTTGCCCTCCTTTCTTTTGTTTTGCTTTATTGTTAGATTATTCCTTTGATTCTTCAGGAATCCTTTCACCAAACCATTGACTCGGGATTGGACATGCTCATCAAGCGTTTCCAATGGACTTCGTTTACGGACACGACCCAGTTCGATGAGAATGTACGTCTGCTGTTGAAGGGACTGGAGCGAATGGAGTTGATGCAGCGACAGCAACGCGTTAATGACGGCGTGAAGGAGATGCACGGTGGCGTGGAGATGTCGTTTGCTCCGTCGCTTTGCCAGTCCGCAGCTCCTTCCAATGGGAGTGTATTGCCGCCAAATTATTTGTCGGAGTCTCTAAAGCCCAAGCAGGTGTTTTTGTCGTGGGCACACAAAGATGCGAGCTTTGTCAAGGAACAGCTGTGGCCTCAACTCGAGGAAGTCTCCATCGACTGTTGGATTGACTGTATTGGACTGTCGAGTGGTGCGTCGTGGCGTCGTGAGATTGGCCAGGCCATTGCTGGCTGTCGTCTGCTGTTGTTTGTGCTATCGCCCCGCTCTGCCAACTCACAGTACTGCGCTGAAGAGGTGCACTATGCACGATCGCAGGGCAAGCAGATTGTGGTGGTTGTTTTTGAGGAATCAACGCGCGTGCTAGCGTCGTTTCACAGCGACCTTGCCACGGTCCTTTCGATGTGTCCCGTCATTGACTTTTCGCAGAACCCCGATGCGTTCTTTGCGAACTTTGAGCGTTTGGAGACCCTGATTAAGCGTGCGCTTCCACACGCAGATGGAACAGAGGAGGAACAACGGCGCCTGTTAACTCCCACCGACGGCGACGTCTTTCAGTGGCCCGTGTCCCAAATCAATCCAGGCTCATCGGCGTATGCTATGCACCAAATTTTACCGCAGACGCTTGACTCGGCGGTGGACGTTCGCTCGTACAGCTCGCACATGTCACACGATCAACTGGAACTTGAGCCAGTCTTTCCAGTCCTTGAAACCGCGCTCTAACATGATTATATTTTTCTAATAAATTTTGTACCCTAGGTTCTTTTCACGTCTTATTATTATAATAATAAAACTATTAAAATCAATTATTATTAGTTTAATACTATCAGTTCGATAATAATAATAATAAGCAGCTTTACTACTATCATTACTATTATGCTATGCTTTAGTCAATGTCCATGGCGTCGGCCTTCTTGTCGGCGTCGGCAGCGGGCGTGGCGTCGGTGGCAGGGGTGTCAGCGGCCGGAGCAGGGGTGGGCTCAACCTTGGGCGGGTCTGCCTTAGGCTTGGGCTTGTTCACAATGGGCTTGGCGAGACGCTCAAGTTGATCACGCTGCACCTTGAGCTCGTCGGTGAGCACGGCGGGCGTGTCGTGCTGGGCGCAGCGCGATTGCGCCACGAGCTTCTCCTGCATCCACTTCTCCTTGAGTTCGAGCTCCGCCTTGAGCTTGTTCATGTCGTTGTCGGTGAGGTGTGCGTATCTCTCGTCGAAACCGCTCCACAGATCGACAATCTTGCGGTAGCTGACGCACGACTGCTGCAGAGCCTCAATGGCCGCCGGGCGCGTGGACGCCTCGCCGAAACGCTGCACGATGGGATCCGACAGCTTTCGCATGTCGGCCATCTTGGCCTCGTACACCTTCTTGGGCTGGTCCTCGCCCTCGTCGTACAACCACTCCTCGGCAGCCGAGAGGGCGCTCGAGAGCTCCTCGCGCTTCGACTCCTCCGCGAAAGGCGCGTACGTTTCCGAGAGCTTCTCGCGCATCTCGTAGACAAACTCCTCGACGGCGTTCTTCGCGTCGACACGCTCCTTCTCGATGCGGTCATTGAGCTGCATTTGCACCTCCGCCTCGTGGAAGGCGTTGCGCTGAGCTGTTGTAAACTCGCGAGAACCAGTGCCGCTCACGGTGAGAGGTGTCTTGACCGTCTTCTTCTTCTTGATCATGCGCGGTGCCTCGGGCTCGACAGGCGTAGCGTCCATGGGCTCGGGGGTCGCGTCAGCTGCGGGTGTGGCAGCGTCGGCAGCGGCCGGTGTTTCGTCCGTCTCCATGGGAGCAGGGGCGTCTCCAGCAGTGGCAGCGGCATCGTCGGTCGCAGGGGCGGCGGCGGCGGTGGCATCTGTGGCGGGAACAACGGCGGGTGCTGCCACCGGCTTCTCTTCGACCTCGTACTCGACCTCCTCCTCGGAGCGAGCTGACTCGACAACAAAGATGCCGTGTTCGTTGATGCGCACGCGCACCTTGATCTTGTGGTCGCCGCCGGCAGCGGGAGGTGTTGTGGGCACCGTGATAGAGTAGGTGGCAATGTTGGCAAGGGCGCCGGGCACGAGCGAAGGGTCGACGTAGCGAGCGGTGACATCGAAGCTGGCGGAGCGGAGCAGGGTGATGAGACGGTTGCTGGGCACGGCGTGGTTGACGGGGAACACCTCGCTGCACTTCTCCTCGCCGGACGCGGGATCTGTGTAGTACACGTTGATGTGGAAGGGCTGCGCCTCGGTGACGGCGAACTCGCGCACCTTGAAGGTAGGCGAGATGATGGCGCACATGAGAGCACAGCCGCGCGAGACAGCCTCGTCCGCATTGAGTGTCGTGTTGGGCTCGCGTCCAAACACGTCCTGGATGTAGCGCTTGACAGCGGGCATGCGAGTGCCACCACCAACAATCTCGACGGCGTAAAGGTCCTCGGCCTTGACCTGCGCCTGTTCGAGCAGACGCTTGAGAAGCGGAGTGATGCGACCGAGAGGCTCGGCACACAGCTCCTCAAAGGCAGCGCGGTCGCACGTGCCACGCACGTCGACATCGTTCATGAGACACTCAATGTTAAGCGGGATTGTCGTGGCGTTGGTCGACATAAGCTTCTTCAGCTTCTCGCACTCGGCCAGCAGACGCACGCAGGCCTTGGGGCGCGCGTGCACGTCAATCTTGTACTTGTCCTGCTCAAACGACACAAGATGGTTAAGATTAGTAATAATAATAATAATAATAATAATTATTATTATCATTATTATCATTATTTTCATACTCATAATAATTATTTTATTATATTTTTTACGTTGTTTTTTTTTTCTTCTTCTTTTTACCTTAAACTCAGTGGCAAACTTGTCGAAAAGAGAGCGGTCAAGGTTCTGACCACCGAGCGAGCTGTCGTGGACGGTAGCGAGGACAGTGAGTTTGCCTTCGGAGAAGGAGCAGATGGACGCCTTGAACGCCTTCTTGCCCATGTCGACAAAGGCAACCAAGCGCGGCGGTTCAGTCGCAGGCGGAAGGTCCTTCTTGTAGATGCCATACGTCAGGGCAACTGCATCAAAGCAACACAACAACAATAATAATTATTATTAATAATAAAATATATATTTTTATGATAATAATTATTATTGTGTGTTTTCTCACCTGCAGAGGTTTCGTTGAAGAGACGCAGGCAGTTGAGGCCAGCAATGTGGGAGGCGACAAGCATGGCACGACGCTGGGCGTCATTGAAGAAGATGGGGCAGCTGATGACGCAGTCGACCACCTTGGTCTTGAGGTTGCTCTCGGCGACCGCCTTGAGCTGCACCAGAAGCATGGCCAGCAGCTGGACCGGCTCGAACGTGCGCTCCTCGCCGTTGTACTTCACTGTGATGCCAATCGCACCCGTGTCCAGACGACAGTGCTTGGCGTACAGCATAGCCAGAGTCTCCTGCAATGTTCAACAATCAATTTCAGCGTTACTACTACGGTCGATTTTTTTTTTTCCCCTGTTCGACAAGTCTCTCTCATCTCGACAACCGCAAGACCAGAGAGGCGGTGGAGTATGCAAAGGGGTGGAAGGGAAAGAGGGATACGGCGGGAATGATTAAAAAGAAGGGAAGAGAGAGAGAGAGAGAGAGAGAGAGAGAGAGAGAGAGAGTGTGTGTGAGTGTTGAGATTTGGCAAATGTCGCGCATCTCCTGTAGAATGAGTGGTCGCGTGGACCCGCAATTGGGGGCAGGAGCGCCCTTTCACCGCAACCAAAGGGTGTCATTGGCGATGGAATGAACGGTGCAAGACAAGGGCGCGCGGCGGGGGACATATGGACGGCGTGATCGTCGAGGGACGGGTCTGGAAAAGTCGCCGCGAGACAAAAAAAAAAAAAAAAAAAAAAAAAAAAAAGACGACGATGCCACGTTACCTGGACGTCTGGGTCGTTGTAGTCGCGTGCAATGAGGAGGGGGAATCCAAAGATGGTGTTTTGGACATTGCTGGCGAGCTGGGACTTGCCGTTCTCGCCGAGGAAGCGGACGCGCTGGTTGAAGCTCACGAGTGTCGAGTTGTGGCGGTACGAGAATTCATTGGCGACAACTTCGATGCCGCCCTGGCGCGCGATCGAGATGAAGCAAGTGTCAGTTCCGATGTCAAATCCAACAACGCTCATTGTGATGTGGGTTGCGAAAAATTAAAAAAAATCTGAAATATTTTCTGATGAGTTAATTTTTGTCATCGACTCACCAAAACTCAAAAGTAAATTTTTCTTCTGTCTTTCTTTCGCTGCAATGGAGATCAGCTCTAAGGAAGATCTTTTGTCGATTGGGGAGGCGTTTGCCATCACAGCAAGACGGCAGGCGCAACAAGAGCGCAGTTGGTCGATGAAAGACCGACGTGAGTATGTCGCTCGAATGCAGGGCGTTTGGAGCAAGTCCTTGGAGGACATTAAGCGACGTGTGCTTGTGGGCGGTCTTCCCTTGACGGAAGGCTCAAAAAGTGTCCATAAAGGTACGGATTGGGAAAGGGCGAATTTTGAAAATTACAATTTGAATCGCAAACGTCAAATACACACTCACAGAGAGTTGTTTGAATCTATGCGTATGCGCAAGTGGGTTACACTGCGTACCAATAAACCTGTGTGTGTAGTGGTGGAGCCAGTAAATCGCGAAAAGAAGGAGAAACTCAAAGGGATTCTGGTCAGCGTCAACACGCTGGTCCTGTCGCTCGCCGCACAGCGCCGCAGCGCCGCCCCGGAGCTTGCCGACGCCTTCAATGCAACCATGGCAGCCGTTCAGCAGAGTATCGACGCTGCCGATGCCGAATTGCAGGCGCCCCAAGCCGATACGTCCGATGTGTCACTCAGTCAAGGTAAGTTCGTTTTTTTTTTTT